>VDFB02018116.1:0-102153 GCA_007258455.2 Sequoia sempervirens
CCTTCTCTCTGAGATCCCTGTCACCATAACAGATAGTCTTTGGAATTCACCAATGTACGATTCCAAGCTACCTAGCTGTTTCAGCTGTGCTAAATCTCTGAAGAAAAGCTCAGGATCCCTTCTGTCAAATCTCTCTACCAGTCTATCAGTAAACTCCTGGTAAGAGGTAATCCTGTCATGATGAAGGGTAGTCATGCCATGAATCCACCAGTCATGTGCTACGCCATCTAGATGAAGTGCTGCAAAGCGAATAGCATCCACCTCAGGCATGGGGCGTAGTGTCAGGAAAGTATCCAGTTTACTAACCCAGGCACGTGCTGTAACTCTGCCACTGCCATCAAAATGTACTAAAGTTAGTTTGCTGGTTGCCTGTTTAAGATCACTCTGTTTGTGTCTAGGACGCCTGTCATTCCTGTTCCTGGTGTGCTCTCTCTTCTGGCTCATAAACCTGTCAAAGTTAAGGTGCTCCTTAACCCTTGGTGGCAAATTATCCCACTCATCATGCATCGCCATAATATTATCTGCAAAATTTATTTCACCACCCTGTTCAGCTTCATCCACTTCCTCAGCATCATCTCTGGTGAACGTGGGAAATGTAGCTCTCTCATAGGTGCGTACTGGATCTATAATCCTCTTTGGCTGTCTATGGATACTGCCATCTCTATCTGAATCCAAACTACGAGCTCTGTTTAATGACAAATTCTGAACATTCGTGCTAAGTTGTTGAAGAATAGTTGCAACCTGCTCTTGCCCTGCAACCATGCCTCTAAGCACGTCTTTGGCTTCTCTGTCCTCATCCTCCCAGTTATTTCTGTGAGAACTTTCTCCAGCCCTGTTCGCCATATTGTCCCAATCTAATTCCCCCTCCTGATCTGCAAACGGAAATGGTGGAAATGGATTCTGGTCGCCTCTTTGATTTCTAGGGCCACCTCTGAAATAGGACTTACCAAAACCCTCTCTGTTTGACTTCATAAATTCTCAAACCCCACAAGCTGGCAGGATGTGGCTCTGATACCACTGTGATGAGACCTGCTGGCTCTCAGTTCATAACCCTCTTTTCTTAAATCTTTAAAGTGTTTTTTATATTTTTTTAGAGAAATCTTAGTAGAAAGAAGAGAAGGGGCGCAGCATATTTTGCTCACAAAAGAGAAATTTAAACTTATTCCTTCAAATTGAAAGTACAAAATGTATTATCAAACACCAACAGATAGATTAGGAACAATAAACATACCAATCAGGCTCCAGATTATTTAAATAAGAAACTGGCCAGGTCTACAGCCGGAAATGGTGAAAATCAGCATAAAAGCACGCCCAAGCTCCAGACAAGGTTTCTCCAGCTCAGAAATTGGTCACAAAGCACTGTAATAGCTAGCCGCCCAAGATGGATGTCAAACCCCTCTCAAAAAGAAGGCGTTTTCCTTAACTGCTTCACACGCCTTTCTCAAGGCACAAGAACCAAGGTAGGCCGTACAGCCATGAACTAGAAGGAAATGAATCTCTGAAGAAGAATTCCAGAAGCAAGAAGTACGCCACCAAGAACCCCTCAGTTATTATCAAGCATAAACAACTGCAAAGTAAAACTCTGTCTGAAATCTGTAGAACTTCTGTGTGAAGCCCTCAACTGTACGGATTCGGCTGATCTCTCACAGCTTCAAACGTACTCAACATTGAAGAGTTTCCCGTTCTCCAATGGACACAATGATCAAACCCTGCTCTCAGGAGAATGCTCAGAGAAAGATGCTCAAGGCAATTCGAAATAATCAAAAGGTGAGTTTCTATTGCCAAAAATGCCTCTTTATGCAAAGCACGCATTTCCATAATGATACGCCCATTTTAGGTTTTCAAAATATTATAATATTTTAATATATCACTTTCCAATAGTTGGGCGCACTTTTATAATATTTAAAGTCATTGAAATATTATAATCCTCCTTTTTCATTTAAGTGATAAAAATATAAATAAAGTCAAGGTGACTTTATAAAAAGGGCGTTTTAAGTTAATAAATTAACTTAATCACTTAAAATCCCGTAGAATGCTCAAATCACAGGATAATCTCGTGCCGTCAGAAGCAATGAACTCCTGGAATGCCAACGCTCACTGAGATCTAAACACTGTCCATTGAAAACACGAACAAACAAACTCTCCAAAATGCACCACTGACCCTCTATCCAAACTGGCTAGCCCACAAGGGTCCAATAAAGGGCTAACGCTCTGTTCCCGAGAACTGTCTAGCGAGGGGACATCACATATTAATCCATGCACCTAGATCTAGCCGAATTCTTCCTTTGAAAGATGATGAGGTAATGGAAGGGTTTATGGAGGCCCTTTGTAAGATGTATAGCACTGAGGAGGCAACCATACTTTGGGAGTAGCGGCTTTAGTTTTATGATCCTCAGGGTCCTACATTAACAAACAAAGGCACTATTGCACAAAAAAACCCATTGGATAGTAGAAATTTTATGGGAAGGACACAATAGAGTCGAAACAACTTTCCATTTGTCTACTCTCACAAATTGCTAGTTCCACTACTACAAAGAGGAACCAGTCCACCTATGGCTTCATTCACTAGATCAAGAGGAACAAGCTTACCTCTAGTTGAGCAGAGAAGCTAGTTGCAATTCATAGTGCCTTGAGACTTCAAGACTAGTAGATTACTAAATATTGACAAACTCCAACAACACATTGAGATGTTGATCTTGAAGAAGTTAGGCAATTTGACGAGGAGGTGCAACCGAGATTGGTCAGGCTTCCATTGGACAAATCACAACTTTAGCTAGATAGTGACAAAAATAGCTCTTTTGATATTGATAGCTATTTTGAAGTTTAAGACTTTGAGTTCAAAGTTTGAACAATGAAATCAAAAATTTATTGCTGTTAGTGTTATACAATATATTGCTGCCATGATTAATTTTATTGCTAACATACTGCCGTTAACAGTTATACTCTTACCGCTGTCATGATATATTTAAATATTTTAAATATTTAAATTTATTACTGCTGTTATAATTCTGTCATGTTATATTGCTGCTGTTATACTGCTGTCAGTGTCATGTTATACACTGCTGCCCATTGCTGTCCATAAACTTCTAGACATTTACTCTCTCTCTCTCTCTCCATATGCACATATGCGCGCACACACACATATGTATATGTATATGTATATATGTATATATACATGTATATATGTATATATGTATATATACATGTATATATGTATATATGTACATACATACATACATATATGTATGTATGTATATATATACATGTATATGTATGTATGTACATATATATATGTATATACACAGTGCACACACATACACACACACACACACACATATTCCCATTCCCCCACAATCCCCAAAAAATGGCCCTTGGACTGCCGTCCTCGAAACGCTCCCCTGCCATCCTACCATCCCCATCCATGAAATGCCATGGAATACAAAGCACTTGCAATTCCATAAAAAAAACTCGTAAGAAAATTGCACAATGGTGAAAAAATAAGAGGCGTCAAGAATAGGAATCATACCTTAATTTTCTTTGAAAATAAATGAGGTTCAAATATTTTTCGTTGATGAAACCAATCTTTTCCAGATGATGAAAATATTCCATCCCCAAGAATAGATAATGAACGAATGAATGATGGTTTCTCATAGCAATCTGCATTGCTAGTGAGAATTTGTCGAACAAGAACAGGATCTACAATAAATAACCTAACAAACTTTCCAAGCCTAATGTAGAAAAGCTTGCTGGGGTTTCCAAGACTCTTCAAGACATCCCAACTGTGTCCAGCATCCATGTTGTTTACTTGTACTACCTATATAGAACACACAAAATCAATTTTATAATCACTTCATAAAAAAAAATTGTGTAAAAATTCAGACAAAAAAACTACATTCTTGGATGCTCCTTAAAATGTGATGGTTAAACTCTAGTGAAACTAGGCAAACTTTTGCTTCAAATCCCAAAGCACAAAAAATTGATTCCAGGTCGCAAACCTTCATTGGATGGAAATACAGCTTTCAATACAATCAAGTTATTAACCCAATAATGATATTGTTGGTCTAATGATATAGGAAAATATAAACGATTAAGTTCGCATAACAGATATGAAATGGTGTGTGACTACTTTTAAAACCAATTCAGTTATAAATGCCCAAATTAGAAACTAAAAAAGAATGATTTCCTGGAAATGGGTCACGTAGCTTATTCCAAAAGGTCGATATATCTCTTTCTATGCAATCTCATCCAGAAACCCTATACTCTTAATATCATGGATTGTGGATACTTGAAATATCTAGAAAAGAATTCATTTCTCCTGCAAAGACAACAAATTAAAATACACTGCAAAACAAATGAAAATAATAGTGGCCATTTGAGAAAGCTATTTTCTGAGTTCAGAAAAGAAACAGCCGTTCTTTTCTTGAAAAGTTGGAGATAAGCTTTCATATCAACTCTTAACAATATCAGTAGTGTTAAAAACATATTAAAAAAAATTCTAGTTAATACTGTCGCTAGCAAATGGTTTCCCATTTTATTGTAAATTCATATTAATTGTGAAAAGGGTAGTGTTTGCATCCAAATGTCCTCAACTAATCATAAGCGGTTAATGGGTCTAAAACACATATTAATCATTACCGCAAGCTGAATAAACTCAAAAGAGAGTAACAAAAAGTAAACTAAAGTATGCCAATGTGACAAATCAGTTGCATGTTCTACAACAGTCCCAAGGAGACCCAACTATATATATGTACAAGGTGTATTATAATTATGCATTTGAGTTTTAAAGCAGACTCCCTATTTTCAGCTACCTTTGAGCATAGATTGCTATGACTTCTGTTGAAATTCATTTTTCTTATTTTCCACGAAGGTCATAGTTTGCTTTGCAAAAAAATATGCTATATTTTATTGGAGTTGTATCTTAGATTTTCGTGATTAGATAAAATCTTGACTTCACTCTAATTTATTGGTGTTGCTTCTGTGTTAATTTTGTTTATGTTATAGGTTGTGCTTTCTATAATTATAACCTACAGTGCACCTACATCATTAAATCCATCGTTTGTGCAGATTGAATCCTATGAATAATATCCTTTCTCCATTCTTAGGAGATAATCATGGTTCAGTTAGGAGAGAAATTGAGTATCACTATAACACCTTATGACAACTTGTTTATTGGTCTCCTAAGTTGCTAAAATTAGTCAGTACATCTCAGCCCTGCAACTTTCACCACGTACTCCAACATTTAATAAGACAACCTTGTTGTAGTTAAAATTAGTTTTGAAGTTACGTTGGGTCTTGAGGAGGGGCTGATAAAGAGGTGCATTCCAAGGACTAGGGTCAGGCCAAAAGAACATTTGGCTGAGAGATGGGGATGTCTCAATAGTCTCCTCCAAAACATAATGCCAAAGGATACTTCCATGTTGAAACTTTGAAATAAGTCCACTTCCATCATTGTAACACGTGTTAAGATCTTCAATGGCCAGGGTAAATAGACTAAAATCCTCTATCCAAGCAGGCTCTCCCTGCGGATCTACCTAAACCTTGCATGAAATAAAATTTTCTTAATTTTACATCTTACAAAATGAAGATAACGAAAATAACCATTGTAATAACAATTTTTTTTTCTTTTAATTGAAAATATTTCAACTAAAATACAAATCTATTGCCTTCATTACAATAAATAACCCTTTTCCTTTTCAAGTAGCCATTAGAGCAACAATACATACAAGTACAAAGCATAGCCTCATTGAGCTTTTGAACACAGTAGTAAGAAGGTCCGGTGAGTTTTGGCTCTTCAAATCTTGGTCTTCATCATCAGCCTGCTAGGAGGAGGAGCCTGATCACTTGGGTGCTTTTCTCCGCCAACCACGGACTTATAATGCGGTCCCTCGCACATCTATTATTCAATAGATGGCCCTCTCTTCGTCGAAGGGATTAATTGAGTAACCGATACTATTAACCAACTAAGCATAGTGGTGTGTCCTATAAAACTAGATCCTGTGCAAAACAACATCCCTCAATCTAGAATGTAATACGGGATCACGGTGAATTGACAGTGTAATCATCGCCCAATCTAAGAGGATGTAGGTACATTACACTACTTTGGCCAAAGTATTTTAGTTCAATAAACGACTGAGTGAGTCATCTATCACATACACTACTCAAGGTCGATTTGACTTAGGGCTTCCTTACACTACGCATAGGTTTTTGTCTTCCTCTGGATAAACATCTATTCCAGACTAACCTACAACACACTATCTACTAGAAATGAAACAGTCAACAAGTTACTTATACAATCCCTCATAATCAAGAAATCTTTATCCTAGGAGTACTCAAGCTTATCCAAGTTAACCTAATAACTTAATCTAAAAAGACCTTACTTGACCACTGTTTTCATTTCGTTCCTAGTAAATAGTAACCAATACCAACGTATTCTCCTTATATGGAGATCATACAAGTTATGCAATTTCACATAATTATGCATCTTTAACCTTCTACAATTTACTTCTTAAATACAATCAGGTATGCAATTCATTTATTAACTCATTTTCTCTTCTATCTAGAAATATAGCTTATGAAGTGACTTACTACCTATGCACATACAGTAAACACGAAGAACCTTGACATTTTAACATTCAAAGACAAAAATGATAGTAGAAGAATATCCCATTCCTAATTTTAAAGCTTTCCTCCAGATGACGAAATTTCAGCCTTTCCTCACAAAGATCTCTTTAACTCAGTTATTCAACTAGTAATTTCCTCTCAAGTGGCTGCCTTTATCACTCAACATAAACCCTCAAGTTGATATAATTCTCACTCAGAATTATACTCTAAAATAGTGAATATACAGTTGTTATTGGTCGCAGCTGAATAGAGATAAAACTCAGTTATTTTTAATAACAATGGACTGGTAATTCCTGTGTTCTCAATTCTCAAATATGAATATGATTTTCAGAATAATAAACTTATGAGACAAATCTCCAGAAATTAGATGAAGTTCGGATTAAGCAAGTCAATATAGAAGAATGAACTAGGCGGCTATTTATAGAGCCCATAGCCAAGCAATTCCCACTCTTGCAAGCATGTAAATTGACAAAACTATACTTTGAATAATTCAAAATGAAATGTGGCGGATTTCCACACTCATGCACAGCTCTAAAGAGGTGAGTTGACTTCCAGCAAAACAGAGAATGTTTCAAACTTTGCACATGTTCAAAATGGAGGATCGACGCCTACAGGCGTCTGCAAAAATGGTGCCAATACAGCAATCTGGTGGGTGATTCATTTCTCGGGAAATGGTCATGGTTAAATGAAATCCACATTGCCTTTATTCATGGTTCGAATGACAACTTACAGGCTACTAATAAACTCCTACGACTTGGTCATGGCCGTGCGCTTCAGGCACGTATTTTCCATTCGCAGCTTTTATTTTATTTCCAAAGTTTCAATAGTTTGAAATTGAAATATTTCGATTTCATGAAGAGTGACGCATTTTTCCTTTTGCCAATAGTTATACTTTTAAATCATTCGAATTCTAATGGTTGGTGATAAAAATTCAGCTGGGTTTAATAAACCTGATTTCCACTATTAAGACATTAATATAAACTCAAAGTGGAATATACTTTTATATCCAATAAAGAGATTTATAATATTTAAACTACATATATATATCCATCAGTAACCATATCGCAATCCGATATGTACATATATATACATATATACATGTATATGTAAATTGTCAGGCAATAATAATATAACATTATTAATATCCACAGATAATAGGTAGCGTGTGTATATATATGCATGTATATACTTGTATATACCTCAGTGTACACGTATGTGTATGTATACCATATTGACACATTCGTATGAGCATATCCATCTGCCGATCATATGCCTATATCGGTATGTATATACATATGGATACGCGGTATATACTATATATATGTATATATGTACCCACTCAACCTATTCACTTACATCCATTCATGTTACCATCATAATGATCAGAATACAACAAGATAGATATTATACAAATAAACTTCACTCACAAAGTGTAAAGAAGTAAACAAGACTCCTAAAACCAATGTAATGAGCTATGGATGACTTATCTAGGACCAACCTAACCGATTTTGGTTCTCCTAAACTATAATGACATGTGTGTATGCTCTCGAGCACATTAATGGGTTAAATGACCAAGCTCCCCCTCTCCCAGTGATATTTCCTCTTGGCCCTGAGGGAAGGTTCACATACCTCGTGATCCACTAACATAAACCTACCATATATGTTCACAACAATAGTAGTATATATAAACATCATAAGATAAATCAACATGATTCATTAACCCTCCTTATGCAGTATTTCACCTTGAATAACATCAATTGAAGCAAACATGTCGAGAATCATTAAATGTAAACACTTGTATTGATAAATAAGGGTACAACATATCTTATTCATTCATTGCACTTTCTTTACAATCATCTATTCCCTATGTAGTACTAATATCTTAGTAGCTATACAATCGTGTAACATCTCCACTGCAAGAATGTTAAAAATTGGCTACCCAATTGATGTAGTCTGCAAAACCCCAGCTTATTTATCCACAGTTTTTGTTCTACTCCTGAATTTTAGCTACAAATCTTTGACAATTGGTTGACATCAACTGGTAATATGTTTGTTTTGTGCAAGTGTGGAGGCAAGGATTCTCTATATTATTTGGATAAAACAAAGAAATTTGTATTGTTACATCGAAACATTTACAGCAGTCCAAACCCTAGTCCAGACAGGGCATAACGACAATGGCAGAAAGCTATATACTAGATTGTATTCCTTTCATATTAACTGCTACAAAATCTGTGAAAACAAGAGCAGGAACAGAAAAGACAAAAATATTTAGAAGAGTATAAACAAAGTATGATCAACCATCTGGAGTATGAGGATGGTATTTGATTCAATACCCAAACAGTCAAAAGTTTCATACACCAAAACCCTCCCACAAGCTGAAATTTTAAAAATTGGGGTCTCTTTTTGACACTGCAAGAACCATAGATCGGACATTTACCTCTCCTTTGGGGCTTTAAAAAGAGACAGAAGACAGAAGAAAGCTCTAGATCCTGCTCTACCATAGCAGCATGATGACCTTTGTGAGGGTACCAAGAAAGGGCAGCAGGGATTGGGAGAGAATTTTACAGTGATGCCTTCTATTCTCGCCTCATGAACTATAGTTGTACAGCATGTCTTTTGTTGGTGGATTGCTGGTCATTTTGTTGCATGACCTCAACAAGCTTCTTTGTAGTGCTTTCAATGGTGAATAGCTGTCCAATGGCCTTAATCTTTCTTTGAAGTTGCCTGATGTTAGGGCTTGAGTATTGGAGGCAAATTTCCTGGTGGTGCATGCACTCTTGCAAAACCTTGTTGCAATCTTTTTGCTGCTCATTGCAGTTCACCATTAAAAAAAGAAATGTCCAATACCATTTTCATCATTTTTTTACATGTTTACTGAATGCTGATAGCTATGATGGATGAAACTCCTTTACTTTCATCAAGGTACTTCTTGGGGCTTGTGAAGCTTGTTGAAATAGTGTGTAACTATACAATGAGATGTTGATCTTAATGCAATCAAATTCACTAGCAAATGATAGATCATAAATGGAAATGAAAATCAACCCATAAATAAACACAAACCATAACATGAAGATTTACATGAAGAAAGCGTTTCAAGAAAAAACTCCACCCCTAAAGAGACCCAAGCCTATATTAATAATAAAATAAGTTACAATACATCAGGTTATCCCTTTTAACTCTAAGAGCATAACATTGCTTGAATGACTTGCAAAAGAACGTAATTCAACTACCATCTCAAGGCACCAATATATAAGAGAGATGAATACAAGATACCTTGAATGGTATCCCAAAACAAGTGGCCAATACCACACACCCAAAACTAGTTTTCCAAATCCATGTGGGATATCTCACACCTCAACAAAATGGTCAACATACATTGATAGTAACTTTGGTGATTGCCAGTACCTCCTCGTGTCAATCCTCCACATCCAGCATATTGATGCCTTTCTATTTTGGGCAGTCGATGTTTCATGGTCACCTGGTCCACACCGCTTACAGAACATCCCCATTTTGTCTTGGTTACTTTGACATTCTCAGGCAAAGTGACCCCATTTGTTACATTTTATGCATTGGATCATTAGTTGTCCCTTCACATCGTACTGTATTCTACTCCTTGGTCCATTATTATTGAACCAATTGCTATTTGCTCGGTTCCTGTATCCGCCTGAAGATGCATTGGTATTGATATTTTGAGGTTTTAGCAATGTGGTCGGAGGAGTTGACTATTCTCCTTGGGTGAAGAGCACTTGTGTGCTTCTTGTTTTCAAATTGTATGGGCATTCCTTGATGGAATGTCCCATCTCTTGGCAAATATCATAGAATAAATTTTTTAGATAGTTTGCCTTTGTGTGACCCTCTCCTTTGCAGTCAATGCACCACAGTTCCTTGTTTCCCCTTGTATTATCCTTCTCGGCCTTCAGCTCTTTCATCATTCTCATCATGTCCTTTCTCAATGCTTGGACAATCTTTGATTCATCATCGTTGTTGTCGTTTGTCCTCTCATCATTGAGCATCTTCCTCTTTCCTCGAGAAGATGTCTTGTCTTTGCTTTCTATGTCCATTGCCAGATTGTAGGTGTCGACGTACGATGACAGAGGTACAACCTTCATTTTTTTCCTTAGCGAAGGGATCAACCCTTTGATGAACCACCTCTTCTTCACCCCGTTGGGTGGTTGGCTTTCCAACTTGACAAAAAGTTCCTTGAGTCTACGATTGTAGGCTCGTACATTCTTGTGCTTACCTTGTTTAGTATTATATATCTCTACTACAATCTCGTTGTCGTCTCTCAAGAGTTTGAATTCTTCATAGAACACTCGTTTCAATGCTTCCCATGTGTTTTTATGTCCTACATCCAGTTTGGTATACCAATTGATTGCTTTCCCTGAGAGTTGTTGGAAATGCTCTATGCCAATATGCTCTATCATCTTGATTGTTCGCCATCCAAATTGTCTCACAAGTTTTACAATGTCGTATGGGGTCCTTCGACTTGTTTCCGATGAACTTTGGAAGTTTCTACTGCTCATTCAGACTTGCTGGGGGAGTCACCATCTTGCCTCTCTGATGCACCTTTTGTGATAGTGACTTGCTTGGAGAGTATTGATTTGTATGTTTCGGTGCCTTCCTTGCACTCTCAAACACATTGCAATCCTCTACTCATCCTTCATCAATGTTTGTCACCTTCGGGCTGCCTTCAAGGTTCTTTCAATGCTCCCTCTGTCTTGGTGTTTTTGGCTCGAGTCGTCTGATGTTTTGATCTTCCTTCAATTTCCACAGCTCAATCTAGTGAATGGTCTCTATCAAGTCATCCATATGCTTCCTTCGGCCTTCCCCTTTGTCTGACTCTATTCATTTGAATTGCTCTTGGACGGTGGGTTGGCGGTTTCTTGCCTTGCCCCTCGCCCAATGGTGTGTCTTCCGACGATGACCCTTCTTCATCTGATGTTTTCCTGATGGTGTTCTCTTCCTCACTTTCCCCTTCGTCCAATGCTGATGGTTTAGATGGTTCTATAACTTGGTCGGCAAGGTCCGTCTATGTTTCATCGTCGGGAAGTGGTAGATGTCCGGCTATTTCAATCCAATCTCCCCTTGTAAGTTCTCTTGTCCTAACCATTCTTCGTCTCTCTCGACTATGGCTTCTGCTCACACTTTGGCTTCGACTTCTATTCTTGGGTGGACTTGGACTTTTTTTGAGAAATCCTTTTCCTTTGTCAACTTCATCCCTTAGTCGTCGTCGACGTTCAGTTTGTTCTTTTATCCTTAAGGATCTTTTTATTTTTTGATCAATTGATTTGTGACTGCTTTGTTTTAGCTTTTCATTTTTGTTTAAGGTTAATGGCATTAATTCTTTGACATATGTTGTCGATCAATGTCAGGCTATTTTTCTTCTCTTCTAGTTTGTTCTTCGTACTATTGCAGGATCTGCTACCTTCATTGTTCCCTATGTTTCTCAGCGTGAAGGTCTTGCAATATGATATAGTGTCATGCTATTACTCTCGATAGCCTGTCGAGAAGACAATCGACCACCAGATTGACAGTCAAATTATCCCAGATGGTGGCCTGAGGGGCCTCTCGCCTAAGAGCTTCCCTCCGTACATGCTCCTTGAGTGAGATATCCCACAAATGTATGAGGCCTTCTGTTAGCTGATAATGGTGATAACAACAACATTAATTATCACAATTTGGTTCATAGCTGTCATGGGTATGTTCCCTCCTTCCTTGGGTAGTAGGAGATCAACAACAATTGCTCTCCTCCTTCCTTGGGGGTGAATATTTGCACAACCTTCCAAGTTTGATGGTACCTCACCATGCTTCCACTACACCACTCTGATTTTTATGTAAACTTTTTCTTGAGGTCTCCATGTGATGCTCATGACTTCCTTAATAAGATAGTTTCCTTGACACACAAGTCCCTTCTTAATAATATACTTCCAAAATAAATGCAACCAATGCATGTCAACAACTATACTCACCTCTTCTATATTGCTCTTATAATGATCACCTTGGTCTCCACAAGTCCTTTCTATGTTGCCCCAAGTGGTTCCATGGCTGTAGCATTGCATTCTCTTACTCAGAATCAAAATTCTAGTGGTTACAAACCATCTTACATTAGTTGCAGACGTCTCACCAATGACAATAGGTGGGAGCTGCATCCTCCTTGTGATTAAAAACTTGTTTATTGCTGTCAATAGAATGTGCAGGAAGCTGGAAATGTGGGTAACAGCAGTTCTAGAATAGGAAACAACACTCCAATATCTCATTGGATGGCCATCTTCGGTGTGCTACAATGAACATATTTAAAATAGACCAAACATTATCATAATGAAGTATCTTACCTTGGAGTGGATCCTTAATGATCTCCATACATTGAGTGGCTTGGGGTCCTCAAACACTCACCTCTCTTCTTTTCACTTCAATCATGCTTGGGACTCCATTCAATATGTCATAGAGTATCACTTGCTTCTCATCCATCTTGAATTTCAACTCTATAATATACTTTTCAAAGAAATGTGACCACTGCATGCCAACAATTATGACCTCTTCTAAATTGGTGTTATCATGTTTACCTTGGACTCCAAAGACTCTAACCATGATGTCCCGAGCTTTACCACTTGACAAATGGTTTGGATCAGACTATATGTGAGCTGGAAGGTGGCTGTAACAATCATACATCATCCCAAATTTCTCCCCCAACAGAACTAAAAATGTTGGGGTATTTGCACTTAGTGATCTCAACATGTGATACCTTCTACACACAACATTAAACCAAAAGATATTCTCCATACCTTGGCTGTAAGACTGCATTCTTTTGCTCAGAATCAGAAATGTAATGGCCAAAAACTACTTTGTACTAGCTACAAACACCTCCACAATGATAATGGGCTGGAAACTTCCCTAGCATGTGACTGTAAACTCTTCTTTGGCTGCGGAAAGTGTAGGAAGTGTTGGAAATGTTGAGAACAGCAGATCTAAAATTTGTAACCATACTCAAAATGGCCCTTAGCTCATATCTATTGCAACCAATACTCATCCCAGCTATGTCGAATTGGTGTTCCTCAACAAAAAAAATCCATTTAACAATTATCCCCTTTGGTGGCCACCTTAGAAGTATAATATTAAGCATAACTGAAATAGACCAAATACCATTATGATCAAGCACCTTACCTTTGGAAAAACTTGTGATTGTCACCAAATGATCTTTCATCCATAGAGCCATGGCAACTCTAGGATCTCCTTCTTCAATGCCTTGAGGTTCTATCACTTCTTTCTTGGATTCCAACTCCATAGTGAACTCTCCCATTAAATGCTCCCAATGCAAGCTCCATGTTTTGCTGATCCCTACAAGACCCATGATATATAAATCTTTGCATATTTCTTGTTCACCCAAAAGGATGACCAATTGCCTTGCCTTCATGATGCTAGGAATTTGTAGTATCTCATTCTTCATGAATCCTCCAACTTGCTTGTAGCTTGATACCCAAAACACCATACCATACTTAGTCACAACATCTTGAGCATCAAAATGACATCTATTTTGCTTACCATCATCTAGCATCAAGCACCCCGAGGTGACTTCAATTGTGGCACTTAGCTCCCTCGAGTGATCTATAAATCGTGAACATTGATCCTTCACAATGTGGTTAGAATGCACAACAAACCCTATGTGATTCCTCATAAACTTCCTTTCATTCCAAATGCAAGGAATGGTGAACTCAATAGTAACATCAATGCCGCTATTTGTTTTGACCCTCAACAGTATAGTTGGATCCCATATGCAAAAGTAATTTAGAATTTGAAACAAAGAGTTCACATGCCCTATACTGCAAGTTTTATCCCTTACTTTGTCACCATTTTTTGCATGCTTTCCATGATTATAAGAATTTTGCAATGATATAGGAAGCAACAAGTCTAAAATATTTTCATATCTTAGGCTGCAAACAAAATACTCAACCTCTTTCACCCAAAGAGAAGATATCCTCAACACCTCCATTTTTGTGACTCAAAACTGTCAACCTAGGGCTAGCCAAAACACTCTCCTAAAATGCATACTCGTCAATCAATGGCTCACCTTTTGAAAGTTTGAAAGATAGTGCATGATTTGGTGCATCTTCCTTCAACTTGAACTCTTTGCATCCCACAAGTGGAATCCTTTTTGCCTTCGCTTCATTGATATTTTGCTGACACATGCAATTGTTAGAAACCAATAAAACATTTTCTCCTACCAAAGAATCTTTACCTTCAACTTGCTTGTTGGATTCTTCTTGTTCTTGCTCCATGGTCTCTTGTGACTCTAAATTTGATTGTTACTCTTGCTTCCCAGTTACTGCCTTGGCCATTTCCTTCAACTTTGATTTTTCTTCTTTCTTCAAAAACATTCTCTTTGTCTCCCGACGCTCCAACCATGCAATAAAATCCTTCAAATACTCATGCAATTCCTATAGCATTTCTAGCATGGATTCTTGAATTGTCTCCATCTTTCTGGCCTACAAACACTAAACACAAATATGCAACTGTCGAAGCATGGCATGCAATGGATATAATCTACCATAAGATGTTAACTTCCAATTATTCACATGCTGGCAAGATTCTGGCTGTGATACCATTGAAATGTCCCTTAAATATTTTAATGGAAAACCCTAAATTGTATTTATGAATTTTCAAATGAAAATGGAATGTGCCAACCACTATTTAACTCTAAAAATGTAAACTTCCAATTCCTTTATGATTTTTCAATAAACTAGAATGTAATAGCTAGTACTTAATTCAAAAATGTAATTTTCTAATTTCCAGATTCAACCCTAACTTCTGCAAATTTCAAAGTAAACACTAGATAGGTGGAAATTTGCTTAAAACATCTCAAAATGACTTATTTTGCTTCTGAAAATAAATTTCTTGTTTTGAAGCAAAACCTAAGTGTTGTAGAAAATTTAGAATAAACCCTAGGGCAGAAAATAGTTGGAAACCCTTTCAAAATAATTTATTTTATTCCAAAAAATTAAGAACAGCTGTTTACAATGACAAAATGCAATTTTTTGAATTTTACAAAATTATCACTCATTATAGCAATCATACGGCTGGGGTTTTTTCTGTCGTATGAACTTTTTTTTGTCGTATGAACAACTATGAATGTTTTCCTGTTGCTATATGCTAGGTAGGAAAATTAATAATAATTTTTCTTCTGCTGTTCAAATCCTAGAAAATACAGTTTTCAGATTTTGTCCTTGTCTAAACTGTATGGTGCTGGTCAACTATGCTCCACAACCATCTAGAAAATGTACAAGAAGTTGTAAATGCTCAGATCTAACTATTTGATGCCCTCCTTGCTGGCTGGTACGAGTTTTGCAATGTTGGAATATCTTGACAACCAAAAAATGGAATTTTGTTTGCAACTCACAGTAGGTCACTGCTGAAATATACTTGAAACCTTGGAAATCTGCAACAACCCAGATTGGAAACAAGGATTTTCATCCTTGGTCTTATATGTTGAATTCCAAGAAGGTTTTTGTCCTCTAGAATTCAAACATGCCAAGGCTTTTTGTCCTTGGATACCTTAGATTGAACAATTGCTCAAATCTGAAAGTAGTATGCAAATGATAGCTTGAATGATCCCCAAAGGAAGATAGGCGCCTCGTCAATATACCTTTTCGAATTGGGCCCTTAGGTCCTAAATTTCCCTCCAAGTATTTAAAAACATTTTTTATTTTTTATTTTATTTAAGTATTTAAAAATACTTTTATTTTAGAACTAGTGTTTAAAAACACCTTTTATTTTAATAATAATAATATTATTAAGTCGCCCTTAAAATTAGAGATTATTGGGCCAAACTTAAATAATATTATTAATTGTCTTAATTTGAAAAAAAGGGAACATGATAGACAAGAAGAGTACTTCAAAATGTTGCTTGAGTTTGTGTTCAGGAGTCATATCCTGGTTCAACAGAAAACAAACTTCAATGGCTTTGAGTTCAACAAAGCTAGAGTAAATGGCAGCCAACAATATGGCTTCACAAGTTGATGATAGAGTTTGTTTACTCACTTATTCTACTTGACAAGTTATAGAGTAAACGAAAGTAACAGAACACAAAACATGATATAAAGTACTTGCACTATTCATGCACTATTCAAAACTTGATTCTCATTCATTCATAGATTTGCAACAAGTACATCAAAAGCATAATAGTGGTCCCCGACTATGACAATAAGAACGTATAAATTGTTTGTCAATGTTGGTTAAGAATACCAACTCTCGGCAACTACCAACTGACTAGAACAACTATCGGGAACTTAACACGTAAAACCAAAACATAGTCATTTATTTATTTACTATTAGGCTAACTAAAACATTTCAATTAACTTTCGGCCGACTACATCAGCCCCCAAAAGAGAAAGTCGTCTTCTAGACGACACAACAACAAAATGGGGGCCTATACAATGGAAAAGTAATTAGTGACGAGGTTGAGAGAACGCACCCGGATGCATACGTGGGTGTGGTTGTTGCCGAATGTTGTTGGCGAAATTGTTGGAGCCTTTGGTTCACCACCAACTCCAATTCTCTGGCAGTTTTGACCATGTGCACTACCTTGTCAACTTTGTCTTTGTCTTCTTCAGCTCTTGACTCTTTCCCTATAACTCTTCGTCCCTCTCAGTCAACTAGGCATCCCTCTCAGCTAACAATCTATCTCTCTCTGCCAATTGAGCATCTCGCTTGGCCAATAGTCTATCTCCCTCTGCCACTACCTACTTGAGAGTTGTGATTCGAGTATGCTCTACTGCTATCCCTTGAGCCAACTGTTCCTAAGACTTCCAGATATGACCAGCCAATCCTACTTCCTACATCACAAATGCCACAGATTGGTGATCCTGGATGTATCTTTGCACTGTACCAAACAGATCATCCTCACTAGGTTTGGCAATTTCAATGATAATGCCTTCCGATCCACCCTCATTGGAGTCCTTGTCAAAAGGATCAATCGTGGGTAGCACTTGCGCTGTCGATGATGGTTCTACTATAATCTCTAGTGCATTCTCCCCTCTTGGCAGAGTTTCCTGTACAGGACTAGGCTGGGAACTCTCAATTACCATGGTTGATTGTTGACCAAGTTCTTCAGCCATAAGCCCTGGCGATGAAGGGAAAACTGGAGCCTCTACTGGAATCCACAATTGTTGTAGCCACTGGTCTATTTTATGTGCTTCTTCGGCCAGATTAGTCTCCCTGATCAATGCATGGTCTCCAAGTAGGTTGCTCTCGACTGGCAATGCAACTAGTAGTGTTGTTGGCAGTGCGGCTAGTAGTGTTGCTAGCGGTGCAGTTGGCAATGCTAGTAGTCATGGTAATGTACCCGACCGTCTTGGTAATGCTTCTAGTGGTCCTAGTGCACTTGGCGATCTTGGTAGTGCATTTGGTGGTCTTGTCGGTGCACCCGACAGTGCTGGTGGTGCACCTGGTGGTCTTGGCGATGTGCCTAGTGCTCTTAGTGATGCACCTGGCGCTCCTAGCGCCTGGCGATCTTGGTGATGCACCTGGCAGTGGGCTCGACGATGCTAGCGATGGCACTAGCTATGTTGGCGGTGATGGTAGTACCACTCCTATAGTTGTCTCATTCACCGGTACGACCTCGTCTATGTCCATCTCTGGTAGTGACTGGGCATTGGCTGCTGGTGATACCTCCTCTCTCCTCCATACGATTAGCTTCTAAAATTGTATTTGTCGTACGATGTGTCCATTCCTTTGCCGTACAATATGAATGCAGGATTTAGTCCTCCATCGTACAATATGCCCAAATCTTTGTTGTCGTCGTGCAATGAAGGTAATCTCTTTGTCAATCAGTGAAAATTTGTTCTAACTTCTACCCACGTCGTACGAAACCCTCTACACTTTCCTTCATACGTCATACGACATCATTCCTCGATATGCTGCAATACTTTCCTCCTTGTCATACGATGTCTCTTTGGCTTCGTTTAGTTCACCGTATGTCCTATTTTCACCATATGCACTACTATTACTTATGTCGTACGATGTGGTGCTGTACGATATTGCCCTTAGTTTCTTCTTATACAGTGTAATGGAAACGTATGACTAATGTTAATTTCAGCCTCTTTCTGCCATACACATCAAGTCCTATGTACACCCTCAGTGCATCCTTCAACCATACAGTCTTCTGTTGAGGTCACAGTACGATGTACCACTGCTGATATGGTGTAAAATTAGAGAGATTTCAAATATGTTCATTGTATTAACAGGAAGCAATAGCTTCATTTATAGAATACAACAAGGAAGTTTCCATAATCAACAACTCAAGAATGGAAACATCAAGAAAACCAAAAATAGCAAGAAATGTAAATGACTAAATTAACTAGGACTAAGATGACCATTAAAAAAACTACATTATTCAAATACCCTCCCTTAATGGTCACCGTTCTAACTACCTAGAGAAATAATAGAGAAGGCTACCCCCCTCTTCTTAGAACACTTCTGCAACAAAAGACAAGAGCCTGCCACTGACTCTGTGACTTGAGATGAGTCTGCCACCAACCCTCCTAGAAACTGTAGAACTTCTGGAAATGACCAAAACGGATCACAAAAACATCCAACTTGATGTTGGGTAATAGAACTATCCCTCCCTGTAACCAGAGACACACCGAGAACAGCTGCCACGATTTTGAGGAAAAATTGGCAAACCCTCCAAACTTTTGCAGATGAGCATGTCGCTTCAGAACAGACTACAAGAAACCACGATTTTGAGGAAAAAATCACAAAACCTTGAAACTGAAGTTTACAAAGCATCGTTTTTTCAGAAAAAATGGGTAAAAACCCACAAAGGAATCCCACGCAACTCTACGAATGACAGAAGCCCAAAAACAGGTAGCAAGCACAAAATTCAAGACACTGATACAATACATCGTTTTTAAGGAAAAATGGTAAAACCTTTCCAGAAACCAGAGAGCCCTCCCAAACTGCGAAAACCCTGACTAGGGCATATAGGAGCAAACTTTTTAGGAAAAAATTATAAACCCTCCCATGATTTTTTAAGGAAAAACATCAGAAAACCAAAACCCATCAGAATTTTTTTTCAAGAACAAAAAAATATTAAAAACCCACAAGAATTTTTTTCAAGGATAAAAATTATTAAAAACAGACAAAGGGACAAAATATTAAAACCCCACCAAAAGGGACAAAAAAATATTAAAAACCCCACCAAACTGATTTTTTTTTTTAAGGAAAAAAAATATTAAAAACCCCAGAAAACACAGCTGCAAGTCATGACTGATAGGACCCATGAAAGAGCCCACAACTCGAAGAAATCACGCCAAAACAAAACCCAATTCGCTGGAGCAAATATAATGCCATACAGAATACAAAAAACCCACAAAGAAGAAAACTCCCATCAGAATGGTCAGAACAAGATTCTTCACACAGAAGCGCGGGCAAGAGACAAAAAACGCATCCAAAAAATGCACTTGAATCCCATAAGAACCAAACAACAATGCCCAGAAACGCGACCTCAAAACATTGCGACTTCAACAAGCAAAAGATGGTCGCACAAAAGGAAACCCGTTGCCCAGAAAGAGACGCCCTGCCACAAACAGGCACAGAGAAGATCTCCCAAAAAATGAAATCCACACTCAGAAAAAGTCAAATCACATCCAAAAATAATGACGAAAAAAAAAACCTCCAGAAAATCACTACGCCAGAAAGAAAATCGATTTTCAATAGACACCCAAAAAAAAAAACCTCCAGGAAATCACTACGCCAGAAAGAAAACCGATTTTCAATAGACACCTTCAGAGATCGTGAGCAAACACACGCGAATTGAGAGCACAGGTTGTGCACAGAGAGAAATGCCCAGAAAGGGTTTTTTAAAATGTGTTTTGAGAACAAAAAACCGCACCCAGAAAATCACGATTTTTCCTTTTCACAAGGTTGTGCGATTTTGAGAAGACAGAAAATGTGATTCTATTCAGGAACCCTACGAAAAAAAAATTGGCGCCCAAAGTCTCTAAGCCCTTCTGAGAGGGAGTCAAACCTAGACCAGCTCTAGCTCTAATACCATGATACGGTGCAAAATTAGAGAGATTTCAAATATGTTCATTGTATTAACAAGAAGCAATAGCTTCATTTATAGAAGACAACAAGGAAGTTTCCATAATCAACAACTCAAGAATGGAAACATCAGGAAAACCAAAAATAGCAAGAAACGTAAATGACTAAATTAACTAAGACTAAGATGACCATTAAAGAAACTACATTATTCTAATAATTGTTGTACTAGATTGTCTTCCAAACGTCGTATGACCCCACCCAGGTTTTGTCGTACTGTCTCACACCATACACAGTCTTGCCGTACGACAAAGCCACTTCGTACTCTGCAGACCTTACATCGTTTGGATCCCCATACTGCAACTTCAAGCTCTCGTTGTACCTTGTCAAGATAGTGTCACCATAGTAGCTATCATACGATTAGTTGTATGGTTCTTCTTCTTTGCCTTTGTCGCACTCCAATCTTTTCCTATAGTCATACGAACTCTAATCTCTTCCTTCACTTTAGTTGTATGGTCTTCGCATTTTTAACTCCTTTTATTTGTACAGTCTTATATAATTTCTTCCTTTTGTTTTTCTTTCGCTCAACTGTACATAACTTTGCCTTGACAATTTTTTCATTAATGTCAACACTTTGATTTTTCTCCTCTAGAATATTTTAATTTTTTCCCTTTTTACCATTATTCTATCACACCCTCTTTTTAATTTTTTAATACTTTCCAGCTTACTATTTTTTCTCCTTTGCTTTTTTTTTTTTTTGCTTTTTTCATTTTTCAACTCCGTCGATTTAATTTTTTGCTTTTTATCCTTGAATGTTGCCGCTTTCAGTACTAGGTCCCAATCATCCCCAACCAAGATTGTCTTTGGTTTGTCTTCACCTCTCAAGTTCACCTTTTTCATCCTTGCTTCCTCGTACTTGATTATTTTGTCTCGTTCGAACTTGTGGGTTGGTGTGTCATCTAGTTCTACTACTCCCTTCTTGTATATCCCATACTCGGCAAGAAATGTCTAGCTAGTCGTGCCCTTATCTTCTGCCTCAATCTCCCCAAACTGTAGCATGTTGTACTCTGGGTGGAACACGTCATAGTCTTCCATCTGCCAATGGAATAGACCGTTGAGAGAACTTGTTTCATCCTCAGAGTAACTCTCAATGTCAACTACCCCTTCGTCATTGGGTTCCATAAACTTTCTTTCTTCATTTGCCTCTGATTTTGCTCCGTTGGAGTCTAACTCAAAGGATGCCAATTCTTCGCTCACAACCTGATTCTTCAAGTCAATGACGTACTTCCTCCCACCACTCTCAATAGAGAGTGTGTTTCGTATCCAATCATGATCTACCTTGGCTGCAATCAACCACCTATTGTGACCTTTTCACACATCACCCCATTTAAAATGGGGACCCCCTAATTTTTGCTCCATTCTGGTCTTTTGGCTTTGGTTTTGTCTCTCTCTCGTTGTCTCTCTTTCTGCTGTCTGTCTTTCTGGGTATGTGCCCATCTTTGAGCCTAAACGCGAAATCTTGGCCAAGTCTATAGAATTAGGGTTTTGAATTTTCTGATCAATTTAAAGTCAAATGGAGTGAATAAGTTGGAATCTGAGCTTCACGTTGCAGTCAGTATGCTTCCAGCAGGTTCCTAGCTAAATTTCATCAAATTCCGACTACTTACTATTTTTAGTAAGTGTTCAATTCATGGCATTTTCAAAGCACTATTGAAGTTCTCTCAGTCACACTGCATCCAGGACATGTCAAGCTGCTCGTCTGCAAGTTTTGAGCCAGAACGAACAACTGTCTATTTTTAGTAAGTTCAGCTTCCGGAGCAGATTTTAGGGTTTATATGTGAAGTTCTTCAATGCATGTCGGGAGATTCTTTTTGCGTTTTCTGAAACCTACACAGTGATATAACATGCAAAATGAGACGATGACTTTCAGTATTCAGCCTTAAGAGGCTATTTTTAGGGTTTGCAAGTTGAGATTTTCTTTGCATGTCTACATATTCCTTGTGGGTTTTTCGAGACCTTCGCAACGATATAACATGCAAACCAGAATCAGAACTTTTTCAGGAGCCGTCTTCGAAAGCTATTTTTAGGGTTTGCATGTTAGAGTTTTTAGTGCATGTCGAGTGATTCTTTGTGGGTTTTTCAAGAGCTACGCGATGGTGTGACATGCAAAGCGAGATGACCAATTTTCAAAGACTTACTATTTTTAGCAGGTCCATTCTGGCAATAGCCCAGCTCATCAGAACCACAAACAGGACGAAGTGCAACAAAAACGAGGTCAAACGAAGGTCATTTCATATACATGCAAGTCAAATTAGGGTTTCCAACTTCGGGACCCAAAATGAGGGGTAAAATGTCAGAATTTTCGAAAACTGGTGTATCCCATTGCGATCAGCATCTTTCGAGCTATCCACCAATAAAATTTGAAGGCAATCGGAGCACTTACTATTTATAGTAAGGCATTCTAGAAACTAGCTAAAAATAGTAAATCAGCAACAGGCGCCAGTGTGAACAGGCAGGTCTACCGATGAGGAGCACGTCATTCAAATTTCAAGTCAAATGGAGTTGTGGAGGTCTCAGAAACAGGCAGTTGCTATAAATAGTAAACCACCTTCAGAAATGTGCTAGTTTTAGCAGGTCAGCTCAGGATGGCAGTGTGAACAGGCTAAGTAGGTCATGAGGATCCTGTGGTTAAAATTTCGAATTGATCCGAGCTTCAGAAGGGTGAAAATCAGAAGACTTACTAAATATAGTAAATCAAGGGCGAGCAAGCTGAGAAATTTTCGAAGTCTGAAGAAGTTCTTGCTCACCCTATCAAATGTGCCCAAGATAAGATTGGCTGAAGGATGGAGAAATTTTAAATATTGATAAATCCTGCTTACTACCTCAAATGCGCCCACTTCAAGGAGGTTGATATAAAAAATTTCTAACTATTAAGTTCATCCACCTCCACATGCCAAATGCGCCCATGTCAAGAGGAGAAAGTGAAAAAGTTTCTAAGGCATGAATCTTATCCTGCTGACCCCTCCAAATGCGCCCTCATCATCAAGCATGCAAGAAAAATGACTAAGGCATGAAGTTGTCCTCCTTGACCCCTTGGATGCGCCATGCAAGATGAGGACAAATAGAAGATTCCAAGGCGTTGAAGTTAAGTCTTCCTCACATGCAAAATGCGCCTAAGATGAAGATGCCATGGAGAAGATATTCTAAGTAGTTGAAATTCGAAGCTCCCTACTCCATATGTGCCCAGCTAGATAAGAGGCTTGAAAAATATTCTAAGTTATGAAAATTGGAAGCTTCAAGGTCAAAATGTGCCCAAGATAAGGGGGGCACTTGCAAAAGATTCTAAGTGTAAAAAATTTAAAGCTTGAAGGGTCATATGCGCCTAGGGGTTGAAGAAGATGTATGAAATTTTTCTAAGTGTAGAAACTTGAAGTAGGACATGGAAAATGGGCCCAAGCCTAGGAAGCAGTTGAAAAGGCTTCCAAGTGGTAGAAAATGTCAGTAGGACTCCCCATGTGCGCCCAAGAATAGTGTGATGAAGAAAATACGCCTAAGCCTGACAGAGGTGGCGAAATTTTCTGAGGCCTGAATGAATTGAAGGGAGGACCTATAAAGTGCGCCCAAGCTGGTGATGACATGATAAAAAACTTTCTAAGTATCAAAATTTCACCTCCAGGGAAAGTACGCCTAGACTTGAGAAGATGATGAAATTTGTTCAGGCATGAATAAAGTTGGCAGGGATGAGTCAGAAAATGTCAACAACGTGAGGTTGATGAAGATTTTCATGACAAAGCAAGAAAATACACCCAGGGGTGAAGAATTGGATTAAATTTGATAAAAAATGTTTTTTTCTAAGGTTGTAATTCAAAAAATTAAATGTACCCCTTCGTTTGTAGACCCATGGATTCGACGCCTTTGAAGGGAATTTTCTTCTGGGTATTGGACATCTGCAATGAGGAATGAATTTTAAGGTCTTACACAGCTTGCCAAGGATTCCATGGTGAGGATTTTTGATGGGCACCAGATTGATAAATTTTCTAAGGGGAAAATTTTAAAAAAATTCCAAGGCAAGGAATAAATGATGACTAAATGATTTTTGATCGAGTTCCTGATGAAAACAATTTTCTTGAGCTAGAGTTGGATGAAATATCAGAGTGAACACTTCAGCCAGTGAAATGAAAAGGGAGCAATTAAACTAATATTTTCACAGGGTGATTTCAAAGTGTTAAAATGAGGTACGCCCAAGGAGTACAAGATGAGTGAAATTCCCTAAGGAATGAAAATGGAAGCTCAAGTCTTCAAATGCGCCCTAAGGGGATGAATGATAATGTGGAAATATTCTAAGTCATGAAGAAGGCAAAGTAGGCAAGAGGAATTTAAAGGCAAAAGTTGTGCTGGAGGAAAATGATGAACCCTATCAGACGAAGAGATCACTCAAACCTCAAAGATCAGAGCATGAAAATCAGATGAGTAAGGTAAATTTATATTATGAAGTGTTTTGAGGTTCTTCCTTTTTGTCTGTTTTGCAGGATGAACAAGCACGATGATATTACAACCTTCAAAGGGAGATAAAGTTATGAGTTTCGAGCTCTTCCGCGAAATCTCGGTTGAACCCAAAACATGAAAGAAGAAAAGTTGCAAGAAATGGCTAAGTGTTGGAGTTTCTCCTCAAAGACCCAATGTGCACCCAACGCAGTCAGGTGGGTGGCAGGAAAAAAAATGATCAAGTCCAGGATTGGAAAAGATGAAGGCCCAAAGGTTAGAAATGATCCTCAAGTACTTCAAGGTTGAAGAAAAACATTAAAGAGGAAAATCATCATCAAGCAGAAGAATGAGGTTGCAGTCTTGGAATTTTGAAATGAGAACGTGCATGCCATGCCAAAAGTTGAAGCTGTTTGATCAAGTCTGCAGTCAAGAACAAGAACAGTGTGAACGCGTTTCAAAACAAGAATCTTCTAGAATATGGTGGCCATTAATTGCTCATTTATTACCCCACTCTTCTTTGTGGCGGTTTTTAGGGTGAATCTTGTTTAGGGCTGAGGTGGCTCGATCTGAGCCATCCAGCCGATTGTAATTTGAGCCGTCCATTGGACATGGCCAGCTATATAAAGAGGCATCCCCCCTCATTTGTACCTTAGTAGAGTTAGACACTAGATCAGACTAGAGAGTAAAGCAGAGAGACTTTAGTTGTAATAGCTTAGCATAGCATAGTTTGAAGGAAAAGGAAAGTTTTCCCTTGAAAACTTTGTAAGAGATTGTTGTGAAAACTATTATAATAAAATATTTTTCATTGAATGGTGAATTCATCTTTGTTATAAGCAGCTAGCAAGGTTTCTTCATCCCTTCTACTTCAAGTAGCGTAAATAGCGTAAAGTAGCGTAGTTTCATTTTCATGAAAATAGATGTTAGCTGTAGATTCGTGGTGTTAGTCAAGGCAGCTTCATTTTGATCCATACCACTAGCGGCTTGCTGACGGCAAGTTTGCCTTGTGTGGTCAACTGGAAAGCATTGCAAACTTAACTTCGATTGTGATTCATGTGTTTGTATGCGTCGTTCTGATGGTACTTACATGTTGAGTCGTAATTTGAAAACCTCTCATCACTCCCTTGAAGATTGCACCGACTTTGTGTAAGTTGTCCAACGTGAGGCAGAGCAGAGTCTGGTCGAAGTCTGTCGAGATTGATCCCACGTCCCGTCCTTAGATAGAACATAAACTTCTTAGGCCCTACACTCATTTTAAATTCAGTTCATTTCTGGTTAGCGTTAGGAAATTTGCACTTACCTGCCAAATCATCTGAATTACATGAAAGCCCTTAATCTGCTGTCTGCTATCAACTGCCGAACAATTGCATAAGTCCCCCTTGAAATACTAGCAAAATCACATTGAGCCAACTGAGACTATTCGCACTAAAGGAACCTTGGAGTTGAACGCACAAACTCTCTCGCAATCTTAGTGTGCTGGATACTTTGATCAAGAGAGAATAGGGTAGTCGTTAGCGACTTTATTTTGTGTTGGTGTAGTCACAAAAATCACATCAACAGAATTGGCACTAGAAGGAGGGCCACTAACAGCTACAGCATAGAGTTGTGTTGAAGTAGAAAGGGTTTGAAGTACAAAAAGTTCTATTGGAGAAAATTATCGTGAGTCAAGATAGTGTTCTCTCAGGATTGAACAATCCTGCGCACCGCCAATAGAATCAACTACATCCTGGATCGTATCAGTTCGTTTTCGCCAGACAAGTTGAAAAGAATTTTGAGGTCCACGCCTAGTTCATTGAAGGAGTTTGTGGAGTTAGAGCTACCTACTCGAGCGAGGAAGAAGAAAGAAGTTCGTTCAAGCGAAGAAGCTAGGTCAAGTGAAGAAGTTTCGTCAAGTGAAGAGGTTTAGTTGACTGAAGAAAGCGGAGAAGAAATTTGAAGTTTATTTCGAACTCCACCAAGTGTTTCAAGGTTCCCTCCAGCAAGATCAGTTCAAGTTACTACACCAGGGATTATTCAGCAGCAACCCGTACAACAACAACCAATTTAGGCTACTACACCTCAACAGCAGCCAGCCCAAGTTATTGTGTATCAGCGGCAACAACTAGTTCAAGCAATGGCTCAACTAGGAGGTCAACCGGCTCCAAATGGTGCTGTTGTGACCTTTTTCACACATCGCCCCATTCAAAATGGGGACCCCTAATTTTTGCTCCATTCTGGTCTTTTGTCTTTGGTTCTTCTCTCTCTCTCTCTGTCTATCTCTTTTTTGAGGTCCGCTTTTCGGGGACGTTCCCGTCTGCAAGCTTAAGCGTAAAATTGACCAAGTCTAAAAATTAGGGTTTTGAGCTTCCTTGCCAATTTGAGGTCAAACGAAGTAAATAAATTGAAAACAGATCTTAACATTGTTGTCAGTGTGCTTCCAGCAGGCTCCCAGCAAATTTTCATCAGATTCTGAGGTACTTACTATTTTTAGTAAGTGTGAAATTACACGCAATCCTTCAGCATTTTTGAGATTTCGACAGTCACACGGCATTCAGAACACCTCAGACTGCTCGCATGCAAAATTTGAGCAAAAACAGACAACTTACTATTTTTAGCAGTCCAGCTTCCGGGACAAATTTCAGGGCTCAGATGCAGAGTTTTTCTTTGCATGTCTGGATATTCCTTCTGGGTTTTTCGAGACCTTCGCGATGATATAACATGCAAAACGAGACGACAACTTTCAGAATTCAGTCTTTCGAAGCTATTTTTAGGGTTTGCATGTCAAGGTTTCTTTTGCATGTCGGGTGATTCCTGATGGGTTTTTCGAGAGCTTCGTGATGGTGTGACATGCAAACGGAGATACTCACTCAGTAAGGAACTTACTATTTTTAGCAGGTGTGTCCCGGCAGCCGCTTCCCAGCAGTTCAGAATCCCGAGCTGATCGCAGTGCCACAGAAACACAGACAAACAGAGATCATTTGATGCGCATGCAAAGCAAATTAGGGTTTCCAGCTTCGAGACCCAAAAAGAGGTGTAAAAAGTCAGAATTTTCGAAAACCGGTGTAAACCACCATGATCAGCATTCTTCAGGCTATCTGCTGGTAAAATTTCAAGTCGAACGGAGCACTTACTATTTATAGTAAGTCAATTTGGAAACTGGCTAAAAATAGTAAATCGGGTGCATGCACTGATGTCGACAAACAGGTCATGTGGTGAGAAGCGCCTCATTCAAATTTCAAGTTAATCGGAGCAGTGGAGCTATCAAAAGCAAGCAGTTACTATTTATAGTAAATCACCACCAAAAATGGGCTAAAAGTAGCAGGTCAGCTAAAAATGGCAGTGTCGACAGAACAACAGGGTCATGAAGATGCAGTGTGCAAAATTCCAAATCAATTCGGGCTTCAGAAGTATGAAAATCGGAGGGCTTACTATAAATAGCGGGGCAGAGAAGCTGGCAAAGACGAGAAAAAAATGTCTAAGTCTGAAGTTTATCCTCCACCACAGGTGAAATGCGCCCATCTTGAGAAAGTCAAACAGGTCAATGCTTTTCATCCTGTAGCTAGGCCAAAATGCGCCCAAGGGAGATTGATAGCATGGAAAAATTCTAAGTATAAACTTTATCCTCCACCCTAGGCTAAATGCACCCATCCTTCTCAGGGGGTGAAATGCGCCCAAGGGAGAAAGAGTCAAAGGAGTCAAATATGTTAATCCTTCACCCTTGCTGAAATGCGCCCATGCAAGAATAAGCTGGAAAAAGTCAAAGAGTCAACAAAGTTTATCCTCCTCACATAGTAAAATGCGCCCACTTCAAGCATAACATGCATGAAAATTTTCCAAGTATGAAATTTGTTCCCCTAGAGGCATCAAATGCGCCCAAAAGAGGGCATGTGAAGACAAAAGTGGAGAAGCTTAAGAGTCACAGGTCAAGGCGTTGAAAAGATTCCTTCTTCTACACAAGCAAAATGCGCCCATCCTCTTGCCTATGTGATATGCGCCATGCAAAGAGGGTGAATAAAGTATGTTAGGCGTTGAAAATGCCAAGGTGTTAGAAAATACTTTCCTAGGCGTGGTGATGAATATCCTTCAGCATGTGTCATTTGCGCCCAAGGTGTTGAGTGAAGACAAATAAAATATGGCTAAGGCGTTGGAGCTTCAAGTTAAAATATTTTCCAAGTATGAAATAAAATGTGAAGTGAAACAAATTGCTAGGCGTTGAAACTTTCAAAATGATAAACTTTTTCCTAAGGCCTTGAAGATGTTGGAGGATAAAATGTGCTAGGCGCCCTCTTGGAGATTTTCTGAGTAAAGTTGGTGATTTTCTCACGGGCAAGGATGAGCAAGATTGAATAAAAAATTTTAAGACGAAAATTTATCCAAGGCAAAATTTCCAAGATGATTTAAAAATTTTCTAAGGCAAAATATTTTCGTCCTTGGGAAAAACGCCTAAGTCTGGAGAGGTGATGGAATTTTCCTGAAGTGTGAGCAGAGTTGCCAGAGATGAAGTCGGTGAATGCCAACTGCAAGAGTTGACAAAATTTTCCAAGTCAGAGCAACACAGGATCTTCATAGATGTGAAAAACGGATTTAAATTTCACAGGGAAATAATTTTCTAAGGTGCAAAATTTAAAAATTAAATGAACCCGTTCGTTGTGCACCCATGAGTTCAACGCGTTCTGGAGGAAATTCTCTTCTGGGTATCGAAGATTATCGACGAGGAGTTGATTTTAAAGCCTTCCATGCTTCGCTGCGGCCTTCAAGGTGAAGATTTTTGATGGGCACCAGGTTGATGAGTTTTCCTAAGGGAAATTTGAGAATTTTCTAAGGCAAAATGAAGAAAATGTGTTTCCAAGGTGAAATTCTCCAGACGATGAATTTGAAAGGAACTGCCTGGGCAAATTTGCTTAAATTCTTCGTGAAGATAGTTTTCTTGAGCCAGAGATGAATAAAATCAAGGTTGTCAGAGCTCCAGCAGGTGAAATGAATTTCTTGAGGATGCAGTTGAAGTAGAAGATACGCCCTTGAGGAAGATGGGTTGAAAAATTGGCTAAGGCATGAGGAATTTGAACGCGAAGAAGTGAACTCTTGGAAGTCAAAGCGCGAAAATCCTGGTAAGTGAGTTAAGTTTACATTATGAAGTGTCCTAATGCTTTTCTCCTTGCTTGTTTTGCAGGATGAGCGTGGAGGCCAGAGCACAATGACTTGAAGTGATGAAGCACAATGATATTACAACCTTCAGAAGAAGATAAAGTTATGAGTTTCAATCTCAAAAGGAGAAAGTTGCAAGAAATTGGCTAAGTATTAGCTCAAATGACAAGGAAGTCAAAGAACAACGCCAAGAAAGAAGATCAAGAATAGTGTGAACGCATCTACAAACGAAATCTTCTAGAAGGAATAATGGACATTATGGCTCATTTATTACCCCACTCTCCTTTGTGGCGGTTTTTAGGGCAAAACTTGTTTAGGGCTGAGGTGGCGCAATCTGGGCCATCCAACTGATTGTAATCTGAGCCGTCCGTTGGACTTGGCAAACTATAAAAGGGGGAGTCCCCCTCATTTGTAATTCATTAGAGATTAGATTTAGAAGCAGAGGCAGAGCTTAGAGGAGTAGAGAGAAGTTGATAGAGTAGAAAATAGAGTAGTGTAGATTGAAAAGGAAGGAAAGTCTCCCCTTTGGATACTTTGTAAGAAGTTGTCATGTATGCTTTCATAATAAAAGAATTTTCATTGATGGTGAACTCTTCTTTGTTGTGAATGGTTGTTGAGGCTTCTTCGTCCTTCCAATTCACGTAGTATCTTGAAGTAGCTTAAAGTAAAGTAGTTTTCACTTTCATGCAAGTAGATGTTAGTTGTGGACTTGTGGTATTGATTGAGGCAACTTCATTTTTATCCATACCACTAGCGGCTTGCTGACGGCAGGTCTGCCTTGTGTGGTCAACTGGAAAACTTTACAAACTTAACTTCGATTGTGATTCATGTGTTTGTATGTGTCGTTCTGATGGTGCTTACATGTTGAGTTATAATTTGAAAACCTCTTGCCACTCCCTTGAGGATTGCACCGACTTTGTGTAAGTTGTCCAACGTGAGGCGGAGCAGAGTCTGGTCGAAGTCTGTCAAGATTGATCCCACGTCCCGTTCTTAGATAGAAGATAAACTTCTTAGGCCCTACACTCTTTTAAATTCAGTTCATTTCCGGTTAGGATTAGGAAACTTGTGCTCATTTGCCAAATCATTCGAATTACACGCAAGGCCCTTAGTCTACTGTCTATTGTCAGCTATCGAACAATTGTGTAAGTCCCCTCGTGAGAACACAGCAACTCACATCAAACCAACTGAGGGTATTCTAAGTATTCGGAACCTTGGAGTTGAAAGCATGATCTTACTCGCAATCTTAGCATGCTGAATACTTTGTTCAAGAGAGGATAGGGTATCCGTTGGGAAACTTTATTGTGTTGGTGCGGTCTCAAAAACCACGTCAACAGGTGCTACGTGGTTGGTTACCAACCCGTTTCCACTAGAGTTTCCTGATTATCATGACATGCCGAAGAATCTTGAAATTTTTTGTACCAAGTTCATTGTCAATGATGTTAACCGCACAGCCGAGGACCATATCAAGATGTTTGAAAATCACCTACGTAATAGGCAGATTGGGTATGCAGACGTGGCTTGCCGCCTATTTCCACATTCCTTGGGAGAAGAGGCTCATTTTTGGTTCATTCACCTACCAGTGGGGTCTATAAGAACATGGGAGCAGATGAAGGAAGCCTTCATCGGAAAGTTTGGTATACCAGTCACCCTTGTAGAGCTTTTCCGCCAATTTACAGAAGTGAGAAGGCAAGACAAAGAGCCCATCCACGCGTTCAACAATAGATTTCAGAAGGCTCTCACAAGGTTACGTACTCCCTACGTTGTTGCTGATGCCAGGGAAAACTACTATTCAGCCTTGGATCCCTTGACTGCAATGTTCGTAAAACCTCACCCCACTCCGGCAAACATGAATCAAGCTTACGCTAAAGCTATTGAAGTAAGTCAAGGTTTAGGACAGAATATAACTAGACCCGCACTATACACTGGCCTGGCTACGACAAATAATCAGATGCAGACGCTCGGCTCAACATGGAACCAACAGGTTCCGGCGCTAAATGCAATTCCATAGCCAACTTATCAAGTGCAAGCACCATCAAGTCAGTTAGTTCTCCATCCTGGGATGCCTTTGTCCTAGATGCAAGTTACGCAGCCTGTTTATCTCCAGAACACGGTACCGCTAGTGAAAATTAAAGAGGAGAAAGATGAAATAAAAGATTTAATAGAACAAGTGAAGAAGAGGCTGTCAACTGAGGTGACTTACCTCAAAAATCAAAATAATCAGACACAAACTATGCAACGAAACTATCAGACACACCAAGGTGCTAACCGAGGATATCAAAATAATCCTCCAGGTCATCAGGATACCCATCAAGGATATAGTCATGAAAACAGTCATGGGTATAGAAGTAACAATCAAGTATTTCATAAGAGGTCCTGGAATACAGGGTCCAACAATGGAGGTGTCCCGTCACCATTGGACAATCCGCCACCTCCTGAAAATCGTCCTGCAGATAGAGTTTATATGGCCGAAACTGACTCGTCAGGATAGTGTAGGTTACATAACACGAACCAGCACTCTGAGCTTCAATGTCACGAATTCCAAGTTGTGGTTGGTATTCTCAAGAGTGAAACAAGGATTATGGAGGCCACAGAAAACCCTCTAGTTACAGGATATGAATTAGTCCCAGCACTCAAATACGATCAGGTGTTGATAATAGAAGATTCCGATTTCCCACCTGAATTTCAAAGTTACACGCTCCCACCAGTTAATCGCCAATTTCCATCAACTTCAGTGAACGGTCTCGTGGGGATGCCAGAATTTCAAATACCGTCAGAAGTTCACACCACGTATGCATCACTGGAAGAGCCTCTTCATAGAGATGGTTATGTTTTTCCGCCTCTCAACAACAACGTCTTGGTCGAGGGAAGGAGGGAGGTACAAGCTTTTCAGACTACTAGAGGTGAAGCTCCTAAAGTATATCAGAGGAATTACCACCAACAACGTGAACCTCTGACGTCATCAGTACCTCCAAATAATTTTACAACTCCGCCGCACCCCAACGCGAGCAATAATCCAAGTTTACCAAGAGATTCTCTAGAATACAGGCGGCAGAATGCAACACAAGGTGGAAGTGGACAACAAGCTATTCAGTAGCCTGTTCATCAAGTTGGGCAAGGACAAAAGGAGAATCTTCCTAGAGAAGACGTGAAAAGACTTGGCTCTTATGTACTAGAAGAATTCAAAAGGATGAAAGTTAGTCTCCCCCTACATGAGCTAATGAAGATTTCAGAAGTAAGGGAGACCATTTTAGGAAGTTTGAATGAAACGCCTATTGTGAGAAGTACATCCCAGGAAGCAACCAGTGCACCACGAAATATTCTTGTCGTCACACAGTCTCCTCCCGCACAAAATACGAATGTGGTGGAAGAGGTGCCTCACGCGCCATTTGACACTTGGGAGGCTCCGCAGCAACCTCAAAACTTTATAGGTATGGTACAAGGTTCTTCAAACACCTCTAAGAAACCAAAGGTAGAGATTAAGGAGAGAGCTCAACCTGATGTTCTCACAGAGCAGAAGAAGAATCCAAAAGAGGTTGTCCGAGACGATCAATCTCAATTGAATAGGAAAGATGAAAGTAAGAATGCCTCAGCAAATGAAAGGAAAAAGCCAGTAGTATTTTATCAGGGAAAGGATGAGCCAGCCCCATTTCTGGTTTCAGTCAGAATTTTTGGGAAGTTGTTGCATAACTGTTTGATCGATTCCGGTGCATCAAGTAATGTCAAGCGTTGGGTTTAATTCCGCTCTCGACCAACAAGAAGGTGACTCGGCTGGATAAGACTGAAGTTCTAGTTGTCGGAGAGTTGAGTAATATCCATATGCAGTTGGCAACAGATCCTAGAATTCAGAGTCGCATTGACATATCAATTGTGGATATACCTGATGGTTATGGCATGCTATTGAGCAGGGATTGGTCAAGGAAACTGAATGGATACATTGCGACTGACTTCTCCCACATGTGGTTGCCTTGGAGAGGGGTCCCAAATCAAATAAAAATTGAAAGTACACCACGACTTAGATTAATGATCACAAAATGTGGTGAAAATAGTGATGTTTTGTTCGTGGAAACTGATTTGGGTTCATATAAGCCCATTAAGAAAGAAGTCCTCATGTTGCAGAGCTCGAATGGAGAAATTTTTTTAGGAGGTACGCCTGCCTCCACCGAAGTATTGACTAAAAACGATTCAAGTGGGGATGAGAATGAAAGGATGTTTGGAGATTCTATGTTAAAAGGTGCAAAGCAAGAGATAGAAAATGCCTCCACCGAAAACTTGTCGTTACCCCATTCATGTAGAATTCACGAGGCTTCCCATTCAGAGAGCACAAGTGCCATGAGTAAGATCTCCTTGGAGCAAGTCCCAAAGATTATTCAACAAGTCACTTTAAAAGAAGAATGTGGAGAAGTCAATAAGAGAGAAGACCAGGTTCAAACAAGGCTGTCTCAGCTGATGCACTTGGAGGAAAAGGGGGATGAACCTTTGGAAAGTTTGGCCAAGTATCAAGGAGTTATGAACAGACGGATCGACAAATCATGGTTGGACCCTGGTCAAGCTTCTCAGATTCTAGGAGATAATGCATTTAAGTTACGGACACAAACAGGAGAGGATATCCCGTTGCCAGTCAATGGACAATTCCTCAAGCATTATTTCCAGTCTTAGGTTTCCTTCGGGAGCCTACTTTGTAATATAGTTAGATTAGGTTTGCTTTCCTGTTTGCTTTTTCTTTGTTTTTCGGTTTGTCCATTTTTGGTTTTGGTTTGTTTCCCTTTGGGTTTTTGGTTTAGTGTTCTTCCCTTGAGTTGTCCACTCAAGTGGTTTTGGTCTGTAATGGGCAAAGATTTTAGGGTTTCCCATGGCGAAGGGGGTGATGATGGCTTTACTTTCACAACGTGGTTTCTTTCCACTAGACTTTGTGCAAATTTTGAAAAGAACCAAGGTTGTTTTCCTCTTGTCATCATCCAGTTTCGATTAAACTCGTCTCGGGAGGTTAACCCGTTATTGTGTCTTAACACATGAGTCTAAAGACCTTAAATACCCTACCTATCTCCAGTCTGAGTCATTTTGGTTTCTTGGGAAAAGTTATGGCAAGTGAAAATCTTACGTCTTGCTTCAACGCCACTGCAATTCTCAAACCCATTGGAGGCTTCGTTGCCTGCCAGCCAATTGAGGAATTGACGGAGAATCAAAAGAAAGAGAAAATGTGCTAAAAGAAATATCTGAAGAAAAGAAAGAAAATGAAAAATGAAAGAAATATTGTACTTTGAATATTGGTTTTGGGAATATGCGAGTAACTCCACCGGGGCTATGGATGCCTAGCTGGCAGTGGAGCAATATTCGTGAGAATTGTAGCAACAACTTCGTCGGGGATATGGATGCCTGACTGGTAGCGAGGCAATGTCCTAGATGCTTTTGAAGTTAAGATATTTATATAACTTGCTGCGGCCAATTCCGGAAGTCAAGATGGTTTAGAGATGGAACAAATATGCACACACTCACAAGGTCTTGGATGAAAGTGTTCTGATCCAATATTGGATTCTTCTCCCCTTTTGAGTAAGTATCCTTTTGTATGATGGTTTAAGGGAGATTAACCAAGGTTCAATTCTTAAAGTGTTTTTCAACACTTTCCCGTGGGGATGCCAGATATTGTGACCTTTTCACACATCACCCCATTTAAAATGGGGACCCCCTAATTTTTGCTCCATTTTGATCTTTTGGCTTTGGTTTTGTCTCTCTTTTTGTTGTCTGTCTTTCTGAGTATGTGCCCGTCTTTGAGCCTGAACGTGAAATTTTGGCCAAGTCTATAGAATTAGGGTTTTGAATTTTCTGATCAATTTGAAGTCAAATGGAGTGAATAAGTTGGAATTTGAGCTTCATGTTGCAGTCAGTATGCTTCCAACAGGTTCCCGGCTAAATTTCATCAAATTCCGACTACTTACTATTTTTAGTAAGTGTTCAATTCATGGCGTTTTCAAAACACTATTGAAGTTCTCTCAGTCACACTGCATCCAGGACATGTTAGGCTGCTCATCTGCAAGTTTTGAGCCAGAACGGACAATTGTCTATTTTTAGTAAGTTCAGCTTTCGGAGCAAATTTTAGGGTTTATATGTGAAGTTCTTCAATGCATGTCGGGAGATTCTTTCTGGGTTTTTTGAAACCTACGCAGTGATATAACATGCAAAATGAGACGATGACTTTCAGTATTCAGCCTTAAGAGGCTATTTTTAGGGTTTGCATGTTGAGATTTTCTTTGCATGTCTGCATATTCCTTGTGGGTTTTTTGAGACCTTCGCAACGATATAACATGCAAACCAAGATCAGAACTTTTTCAGGAGCCGTCTTTGGAAGCTATTTTTAGGGTTTGCATGTCAGAGTTTTCAGCGCATGTCAAGTGATTCTTTGTGGGTTTTTCAAGAGCTACGCGGTGGTGTGACATGCAAAGCGAGATGACCAGTTTTCAAAGACTTACTATTTTTAGCAGGTCCATTCTGACAGCTGCCTAGCGCATCAAAACCACAAACAAGGCGAAGTGCAACAAAAACGAGGTCAAACGAAGGTCATTTCATATACATGCAAGTCAAATTAGGGTTTCCAACTTCGGGACCCAAAATGAGGGGTAAAATGTCAGAATTTTCGAAAACTGGTGTATCCCATTGCGATCAGCATCTTTCGAGCTATCCACCAATAAAATTTGAAGGCAATCGGAGCACTTACTATTTATAGTAAGGCATTCTAGAAACTAGCTAAAAATAGTAAATCAGCAACAGGCACCAGTGTGAACAGGCAGGTCTACCGATGAGGAGCACGTCATTCAAATTTCAAGTCAAATGGAGTTGTGGAGGTCTCAGAAACAGGCAGTTGCTATAAATAGTAAACCACCTTCAGAAATGTGCTATTTTTAGCAGGTCAGCTCAGGATGGTAATGTGAACAGGCTAAGTAGGTCATGAGGATCCTGTGGTTAAAATTTTGAATCGACCCGAACTTTAGAAGGGTGAAAATCAAAAGACTAACTAAATATAGTAAATCAAGGGCGAGCAAGCTGAGAAATTTTCGAAGTTTGAAAAAGTTCTTGCTCACCCTGTCAAATGCGCCCAAGATAAGATTGGCTTAAGGATGGAGAAATTTCAAATATTGATAAATCCTGCTTACTACCTCAAATGCACCCACTTCAAGGAGGTTGATATAAAAAAATTCTAACTATTAAGTTCATCCACCTCCACATGCCAAATGTGCCCATGTCAAGAGGAGAAAGTGAAAAAGTTTCTAAGGCATGAATCTTATCCTACTAACCCCTCCAAATGCGCCCTCATCATCAAGCATGCAAGAAAAATGACTAAGGCATGAAGTTGTCCTCCTTGACCCCTTGGATGCGCCATGCAAGATGAGGACAAATAGAAGATTCCAAGGCGTTGAAGTTAAGTCTTCCTCACATGCAAAATGCGCCTAAGATGAAGATGCCATGGAGAAGATATTCTAAGTAGTTGAAATTCAAAGCTCCCTACTCCATATGCGCCCAGCTAGATGAGAGGCTTGAAAAATATTCTACGTTATGAAAATTGGAAGCTTCAAGGTCAAAATGCTCCCAAGATAAGGGGGACACTTGCAAAATATTCTAAGTGTAAAAAATTTAAAGCTTGAAGGGTCATATGCGCCTAGGGGTTGAAGAAGAAGTTTGAAATTTTTCTAAGTGTAGAAACTTGAAGTAGGACATGGAAAATGCGCCCAAGCCTAGGAAGCAGTTGAAAAGGTTTTCAAGTGGTAGAAAATGTCAGCAGGACTCCCCATGTGCGCCCAAGAATAGTGTGATGAAGAAAATACGCCTAAGCCTGACAGAGGTGGCAAAATTTTATGAGGCCTGAATGAATTGAAGGGAGGACCTATAAAGTGCGCCCAAGCTGGTGATGACATGCTAAAATTTTTTCTAAGTATCAAAATTTCACCTCTAGGGAAAGTACGCCCAGACTTGAGAAGATAATGAAATTTGTTCAGGCATGAATAAAGTTGGCAGGGATGAGTCAGAAAATGTTAGCAACGTGAGTTTGATGAAGATTTTTGTGACAAAGCAAGAAAATACGCCCAGGGGTGAAGAATTGGATTAAATTTGATAAAAAATGTTTTTTTCTAAGGTTGTAATTCAAAAAATTAAATGTACCCCTTCGTTCGTAGACCCATGGATTCAACGCCTTCTGAAGGGAATTTTCTTCTAGGTATTGGACGTCTGCGATGAGGAATGGATTTTAAGTTCTTACACAGCTTGCCAAGGATTCCGTGGTGAGGATTTTTGATGGGCACCAGATTGATAAATTTTCTAAGGGGAAAATTTAAAAAAATTTCTAAGGCAAGGAATAAATGATGACTAAATGATTTTTGATCGAGTTCCTGATGAAAACAATTTTCTTGAGCTAGAGTTGGATGAAATATCAGAGTGAACGCTTCAGCCAGTGAAATGAAAAGGGAGCAATTAAACTAATATTTTCACAGGGTGAATTCAAAGTGTTAAAACGAGGTATGCCCAAGGAGTACAAGATGAGTGAAATTCTCTAAGGAATGAAAATGGTAGCTCAAGTCTTCAGATGCGCCCTAAAGGGGATGAATGATAATGTGGAAATATTCTAAGTCATGAAGAAGGCAAAGTAGGCAAGAGGAATTTAAAGGCAAAAGTTGTGCTGGAGGAAAATGATGAACCCTATCAGATGAAGAGATCACTCAAACCTCAAAGATCAGAGCATGAAAATCAGATGAGTAAGGTAAATTTGTATTATGAAGTGTTTTGATGTTCTTCTATTTTGTCTGTTTTGCAAGATGAACAAGCACGATGATATTACAACCTTCAAAGGGAGATAAAGTTATGAGTTTCGAGCTCTTCCGCGAGATCTCGGTTGCACCCAAAACATGAAAGAAGAAAAGTTGCAAGAAATGGCTAAGTGTTGGAGTTTCTCCTCGAAGACCCAATGTGCACCCAACGCAGTCAGGCGGGTGGCAAGAAAAAAAATGATCAAGTCCAGGATTGGAAAAGATGAAGGCCCAAAGGTTAGAAATGATCCTCAAGTACTTCAAGGTTGAAGAACAACATTAAAGAGGAAAATCATCATCAAGCAGAAGAATGAGGTTGCAGTCTTGGAATTTCGAAATGAGAACGTGCATGCCATGCCAAAAGTTGAAGCTGTTTGATCAAGTCTGCAGTCAAGAACAAGAACAGTGTGAAAGCGTTTCAAAACAAGAATCTTCTAGAAGATGGTGGCCATTAATTGCTCATTTATTACCCCACTCTTCTTTGTGGCGGTTTTTAGGGTGAATCTTGTTTAGGGCTAAGGTGGCTCGATCTGAGCCATCCAGCCGATTGTAATCTGAGCCATCCATTGGACTTGGCCAGCTATATAAAGGGGCATCCCCCCTCATTTGTACCTTAGTAGAGTTAGACACTAGATCAGACTAGAGAGTAGAGCAGAGAGACTTTAGTTGTACTAGCTTAGCATAGCATAGTTTGAAGGAAAAGGAAAGTTTTCCCTTGAAAACTTTGTAAGAGATTGTTGTGAAAACTATTATAATAAAATATTTTTCATTGAATGGTGAATTCATCTTTGTTATAAGCAGCTAGCAAGGTTTCTTCATCCCTTCTACTTCAAGTAGCGTAAAGTAGTGTAGTTTCATTTTCATGAAAGTAGATGTTAGTTGTAGATTCGTGGTGTTAGTCAAGGCAGCTTCATTTTGATCCATACCACTAGCGGCTTGCTGACGGCAAGTTTGCCTTGTGTGGTCAACTGGAAAGCATTGCAAACTTAACTTCGATTGTGATTCATGTGTTTGTATGCGTCGTTCTGATGGTACTTACATGTTGAGTCGTAATTTGAAAACCTCTCGTCACTCCCTTGAAGATTGCACCGATTTTGTGTAAGTTGTCCAACGTGAGGCGGAGCAGAGTCTGGTCGAAGTCTGTCGAGATTGATCCCACGTCCCGTCCTTAGATAGAACATAAACTTCTTAGGCCCTACACTCATTTTAAATTCAGTTCATTTCTGGTTAGCATTAGGAAATTTGCACTTACCTACCAAATCATCTGAATTACATGAAAGCCCTTAATTTGTTGTCTGCTATCAGCTGTCGAACAATTGCGTAAGTCCCCCTTGAAATACTAGCAAAATCACATCGAGCCAACTGAGACTATTCCCACTAAAGGAACCTTGGAGTTGAACACACGAACTCTCTCGCAATCTTAGCATGCTGGATACTTTGATCAAGAGAGAATATAGTAGCCATTGGCGACTTTATTCTGTGTTGGTGCGGTCATGAAAATCACATCAACACCACCCTCTCCTAAGTAGTGCATCATACGCTTTCTTTTGTAGTGGGATGATGACAAAGTTCAGTAGAAATTGTTGTGTGTCAATTGTCACCTTTTGTGCCATCAATGTACCCAATGGTTTGATACCATGTTGATCGACGCCTACCAAGTGAAATGTTGGTGGCCAGAGTGTTGGTTTCTTGAGACACTTCCAGGTCTCCTCCGATAGTACGTTGACTCCTGAACCTCCATTGACAATGGTGTTTGTGAGTGTCTTTCCCATGATCTCTATCTGTATAATGGTCGGCTTCCTCTTGGTGTTCACCATGAGTAACATTAGATTGGATTCTTGTTTACCTTCGGTTAGTGGTACTGTTCCATCCTTGCTTAGGCTTCCCGATCGAACTCGATTGTCACCGACTATGTTCATAATTGCCACTCTCAATTGTGGCATTGTCTGTAGAAGATTTGTTACCTTGATAGGTACGATTGTCTATAACATTTGTCCTATGATGTTCTCCAACTACAACTATAATGACATACTAACTACTTCATTGGAGGTTTCCCTTTCCTTGGCCATCGCTTGTTCTACTTTTGTTTGGCCCTTTCAGAGTCTTTCCCTCTCTGTATGAGGGTCTGGGTACATGGCCTTCTTCGTTTGTGCTTTGGTAATTGCCAAAACCTCCTCGTCCTCCACTTCCAGCATGTTGATCTACCTTTTTGCTTTGAGCAGTCGGTGTCTTCGTGGTCACCCAGTCTGCACCACTTCCATAACATTCCTCCTTTACCTTGATTGTTCTAGCATTCTCTAGAAAAATGACCCCATTCATTGCACTTTCGGCATTTTAACATAGGTCTTCCCTTGGAATCGTACTAGATTCGGCTTCTCAACCCATTGTTGTACCGATCATTATTTCCTCTTCTATTTCGGTACCCACCAAGAGATGCATTACTGTTATTATTATTTTGAGGTTTAGGACCCCTGGGTAAAGAGTACTTGTGTACTTCTTGTCTGTAAATTGTACGGGCATTCTTTGATGGAATGTCCTAGTAGTTGACAGATGTCACAAAATGATTTCTTTGGACAATTATTTTTGTGTGAGCTATTTTACAATTTGTGCACCACAGTTCTTTAATTTCTTTAGGGGTATCTTTGTCGGCCTTTAGTTCTTTCATCATGTGCATCATATCTCGTCGGAGGGCATGAACAATTTTAGATTCTCCGTCACTGCTCTCATCTATACTCTCATCATCATCCGTCTTTCTCTTTGCTTGAGAGGATGTTTTATTTTCACTCTCGATGTCCATTGCCTGATTGTAAGCCTCAATGTACGACAATGGAGGTACTACCTTCATTTTCTTCCACAACAAGGGAATTAGTCCTTCAATGAACCACCACTTCTTCAATCCATCAGCCAGTTGGTTCTCTAACTTTACCAACAATTCCTTGAGCCTCCGATTGTAAGCTAATAAGTTTTCATGTTTCCCTTGTTTGATGTTATATATTTTTGCGCTGATTTTATTGCCATCCCTCAAGAGTTTGAATTCTTCCTAAAATGCTCTTTTTAATGCCTCCCATGTGGCTTTGTGTGCTATGGCTAATTATGTACTCCAATCAATTGCTATGCCTCTAAGAGTCACTGGAAATGCTCTCTGCCAATAATCTTTGCCTTCTTGACCGCTTGCTATCCATATGGTCTTGCAAATTTTACAATGTCTCGCTGCATCCTTTGACCCATTCCCCATAAATTTTGGCAATTTTTGCCTTCCCACACTTAGAATGGCTGGCGGAGTCACCATTTTCCTTCCCTGATGTTCTCCCCATGCATTGGACCTATTTGGACTATTTCACTCGATACATGCCAGTGACTGTCTTGCACTCACAGCCATGTACGAGTCCTCCACTCGTCCACCCTCAGCGTCCTCTGCACTTTGGGTATCCTAGGGATCATTCTCGCACTCCCTCCGTCTAGGGGTCTTTAGTTTAGATCCTCCAATTCTCGGATGCGACATATGCTATTTTCAATTTCTTTGTTTAATTCATTTTCATAGTCTTTTTCTTCTTCGTCATCTGGTACTATCGCTATGGACGATTGTTGTGTTTGGTCGGCAAGGTTTTGGTTTGTTTCTTCGGCAAGGTCTTGGTTTGTTTCTTTGGTAATAATTGTCTTCATTGTTCCTCTTGTTCCTTTACTCTCAGGGATCTTCGTACCCATTCTTCTAATGATTCTTGATCGCTTGGGATTTGGTTCTTGTCTTTATTTGGTCATATAGGCATTAATTTCTGGGAGTACACCTACGACAAGTGGAGCACTCTTCCTCCTCCCATTTGTTTCACTCTTCATATTGTTGCAATATTTGTTGTCTTCTTTGCTCTCAATCTTTGTCAGCCCGAAGATCCTAGAGTATGATGTAGTGGCATGCTATTAATCTCGATAGTCTGTTGAGAAGGCAGTCAACTTTTGGGTTGACCATGAGTTTGTCCTAGGTGGCCGCCTAAGGGACCTCTCACCTGAGAGCTTCCCTCCATACATGTTCCTTCTGTGAGACATCCCATAGGTTTATGAGGTCTTTCGTCAACGCATCTTCTCTTTCTTAGTTAGCTTGTACCGGCTCGTCAGCTAGCTGACCCATTATGACACCATTATTCCCGTTTGTGATGTGTATGAGAGTTTGTATCGGCAATGGCACCAAATTTTTACTCGCTTATTCTACTTGACAAGTTACAGAGTAAATGAAAGTAACAAAATACAAAACATGATATAAAGTACTTGCACAATTCATGAAGGATAAAACTTGATTCTCATTCATTCACAGATTTGCAACTAGTACATCAAAAGCATAATAGTGGTCCCCGACTATGACAATAAGAACATATAAATAGTTTGTTGATTTCGTTAAGAATACCAACTCTTGGCAACTACCAACCGACTACAACAACTATCGGGGACTTAACATGTAAAACCAAAACATAGTCATTTATTTATTTATTTACTATCAAGCCGACTAAAACATTTCAATTAACTTTCAGGTGACTATAGAGTTGACAAGTGAGATAGTGGATCCCACTATTATTTACTGTGACAATCAAAGTTGTAACAAACTCACTAAGAATCCAGTGTTTAAAAACCACTACAAGCGCGTTGACATCAAAAGTCTCTTTCTCAAAGACAAAGTTTGAAAGGGAGTAGTTGTTCTAAATTATGTTCAAACAAATCAGCAGGTTGCACACACTCTAATGAAGCCTCTTGCTAAAGGGAAGTTTGAGATGTTTATGAGGAGACCAGGATTGGTGAACACATTCCTCAATAAGGAGGAGTGTTAGATTATGGTGCCTCAAAATGCATCCTCTAGCATGGCACAAATGTGGAACCTAGGCACACTTCAGCAAAGTATACAGTCACAAAGAACAGCAGTTCCATTCTTGGTAATTCTATTCAGGGCTGTCCGGATTTAGCAATTGCTTATCTGTAGTTTGTTTTCCAATTTTAGAATAACAGTTCTTTATTTAGCAGTTTGTTTTTTTCAAGTTTAACTTTTTCTAGTTAAGAGCGCAAATTCCTAGAATAAAATTAGATTAAAGGTTGATGGATCTAGTTTTAGGATCAATGCTATTTTTAGGGTATCTTTTTCAGCAATAAAAGAAGGCCTAGAGTAAGCATTTTTTTTAACGCAGTTTTTAATGTGTACTCCAAAGCATTGTAACTTATGTTTCCTAATTAATAAAAGAATAATGTGATTTGGAGTATGTATGAATATTTATCAATTAGTGTTTCTCTAGTATATGTATTTGTATATTCTAGCATTTAAAGTTCAGCAGTTATGATTGGCTTTCTTTTTAACCTATCTCGTTTAGGGTTCTTTAAGATTAGAGTTTGCTTACCATGGTGTAGAGCGATTTTCAACAAAGAGCACCTAAGTACCTTCTAAGCTGCCTACATTGTATTATATTTCAATTGACTATATTATATTATATTTCAATTGCAATTCTTATACATTTTATAATGACTATTTTTTCGAGTACTATATTATACTTACATCACTGTTCCCCTATTGCCCCCAAGTTTGGTCCATAGTCAACCGACCCTAAAACCTGTCCTTGAATCTCCCCAGTCTGAAACCCTATGGAACATAGCTATCGACCTTCAAAAAAGTTTCCTTAAACCCTAAACCAACATTCATAACTAATACAAACACAATTAAAAACATAATTTCAGCTCCTTGAAATCTTCTATCCATTCTCAAATTCAAGCTTCTTGCTTTCATGTCAACTATAAAAGTATCTGCCATGGCCCCTTTTAAAATATTTTGGGATAGATTCTGCCACTTCCAAATATTTTGTGATATTATCATGTTGTTAGACACTAAATTAGAATTGCAATTTTGTATTTGTTAAGGTTTGACCAGCTGCCTTTTTAATAAGCGTAAATTTCTTGAGAAGAAATTAAAATAAACGGTTCATGTATAGAACCTATGAACTATAATCAAGGAGATTACATCTTTAATGCATTTTTTTAAACAAATGCTCCTATATTTCCTACTCCATAATACTTCCTATATTTTTTTGCAATTCTTAAGGAGTTTCTTAGTTGTTTGCTTGTTTAGACAGACTTTGGAACAAATTTGCCCACTATCCCTGCCAAATTTTTTTCAAGTCCTAAATTTGCTAACCCTTTGTCGAGAGCGAAAAATAGTACTTTTCTCTTTATAGTAATTCTTCATTTTATCTATATTAATCATATATTCTATTTATACTATATGGTAAGTATGAATTTAAGCAAAACATTGGGTATATTTCTGCAAGACATGGAACAATATATTGGAAAGTATTGCTCTTATTAATTGTTTAACAAAATGCATTAGAGATGTGGTCTCTACTAATTGTTTAACAAAATGCATCAAAGAGATGGTCTCCATGACTAGTTTGTAGGTGACAAAAGCCTATCTCTCTCTTATGCATTTTGTTAAATAGTTAATCCTGAAACATTTGGCCTTTAATTGCTTTGATACCTCATTTGGAAACCCAAATGGCCAAAACACCAAAACTTAGCACTATCTACATTTGTAACTATTAAATTACTTGTTTTTGTTTAATTTTTTCATTCATGTGTGTTTACAATTTGAAATTTGAAATTGTTAAATGATTTAGCCTTCTAGCATCTTTTTTTGTTTTCAACTTTTCATTTGATTGGATTCTAGGATGTATTGTTCAATGTTTGTTTTTTGAACTTGGTGTCTTAGAGATTAAAATGGCAACCAATTCTAGTTTCATGGATCAACTCTGATTCAAAATCAACCCAAGTTCATCTTTATGGTGGCATGTAAAAATGATAGAGTAGATTCCAAGAGGTGGGACATATGTTCAAAATTTGCAATGGGTGCGGTCAGAGGCATGCAAGCTCAAATAGTCAAGTTAAATCCCATTTGTGTGGCATTCTTGGCATGAGAATCAAAGCTTCCCCAAGAAATAATGGTGTACTTTTGCCAACTTATAAAATAATGGAATATATTAAAAAGAAAATGAAAGTAAATGCAACAGTTGTCCTTAGAATAGGGCATCCTTTGAAGAGACGAAGGGGGTCACCTAGGCCCCTTGCTTCCACATCTCCTAGCATCATCCCTGAAGTTGTGGTAGAAAGCCACCTGTTTTTTGGCATGAATTTAGAATTAGCCTACTAATGTGAAGAGAACAAAGTACCACAAAGAGGCATTTCAAAATGACACTAGAGAGATTGTTGATCAAACCATTACAAGATGCCTCTATGCAAATGGCTTATCTTTCAATATTGTTTAGTCACCATATTGACAAGATATAGTAAGAAAAATAAATGATGCTCCAAAAGGCTACACAAACCCAAGGGATGAGAAGGTGCGTAGCACCTTATTGTAAAAGAAAGTCGAAAAAGAAAGTCGAAAATATAAACACTTCATTAGCTTCCATTAGGCATTTGTGGAAACATACAAGAGTGTCCAATTTTTATGGATGGAAGGATGTCAATCAACCATTAATCAATGTGATTGTAGTGTAACTTAAAGAGGCAATGTTTTGAAAGCCATGGTGTCACATCCCCGCCAGCTACATCCATGTTGGACCGACCACAAGGGGAAAAATAAAAATAAAAATAAATAAATAATTTGGTGTCAACAAATTAATTAATGAGGCATGGGCTACGTTATGGGCCTACTGTGCAGGCATTAAATTGAGAAGACAAGAGGAATGGTGTGAAGCATGGCACCCATTTCCTTGGGCGACCAAATTCTATGGATCACATGGAAAAATAAAAACCTACACAACCTTAAAAACCCTCATGATCCCCTTCTTTGGGCATTCGCATTATATTTTGGAGGAAAAACATGAGCAACAAAGGTTGATAGGAGGAAGATTGGGGGTGGTGCGTGGCTATTTGGAAGTGTGAAAGAGAGAATGGCGTGACAGTTGGGCGACATATGCACAAAATAGATTCACAAAAAGGGTGTTGGTGAATGTGGGACGAATTTCTAAGGAAGGCATAGTAGAAGTCAAAGTCATGCTTTTGTTGGTCAGTTGGAAGGTCTTCAAGGTGCCAGGTCGAGTTTGTACACTATTGCAGGTTCCTTCTCTGTTCTTCTATCTGCACAAGGTATCTAGGTTTGGAATGTTTGTGTGAATTGATTTATGAGCACCACTCCTGGAAAAACATTCTTAATTAGTTGTTGATGTCCATTCATGTCTGGTTGGGAACAAAGTAACCTAGGAAACTAAACAATAATTGCTAAAACTATAAGTCAATACATCTTTATTTATTCACCCTATTCTATAAGGCATAAGAAACATATACAAGGTTCCCCAAAAATAGAGTTGTTGCAATTTATATGACCTTTTGGCATCATGAAAAGGATTACACTATTGCTCTTAGAAGGGAATCACAAATATGAAACAGACTGAATGCAATTTGTGGAAGCTTAAACAAGGAATGTGATTTGTTTGACAAAATGCTTGGCAGAAATGTGCTCTCTTGGAGAGCCTTGGTGGCAAGGTAAGTTACAAAATTGTTTGTTAAAAGGGCTTTGGAAACATTTAAGCATATGCAACTAGCATTCTCATTCATTCACTCAAATTGGAGTTCTCGAAGAGGGTTTGAACATCCATCATAGCATGACTAAAATGAATATACGTCACATGCTAAAGTAGCAAATGCCGTTCCTAGCAAAGGAAGTTGCAACAACGAAGATGCCCTCAAGCAAGATGTACAACCTCCCTAGAGGGGTGACCAGCTCCAATAAATCCAAATCATCTTCAAAAAATCCCAAACCTTGAGCAAAGGGGCGCCCAAGTACTTGGAATCCAATGAAATAATACCCACAAAATGTTATCAAGCCTTCCAATCAGCATGAGTGAAAAGGTAGGACGGCTAGGCTATGGAAAAGCACAAACCAGCAACTCCAAAATCTGAAAACAACACTCCAAACCTCTACACGAATAGTTATCATTCCAAAACATAGCTAGAAATCATCATAAGTAACGAAAACTAAAAACAAACTGTCACTGATAAGCTCCAATGGTGATTACTGAATGCAATCACACTCCACCAGCTAGGGATTATCTTTCAAATCCGAAACAACCAACCTAAAGAGGATTTTTGTCCTCTGAAGATTCAGGAAAGAACACACAACGGTTCCAATCCAACAACATACCTTTATCTCCAAATTGTATAATCCTCAAATGAGAGCTCAAGTGTGTTTAAATAGGAAATGAGGGAGAAATTAGGGCAACCATTTTCGAATTCCTTTTTCCCTCCAAATGGGATGCCCAAGTCTAAAAGGGAATTAATTTAATTTTAAATTCAATAATCCTTCATCTAGGCGTCCACTTTAGCAAAGGCAAAAACATCTTTTAAAAACAACTTAAAGTTACCATGTCTAGGCGTGGGGGTCCAAGGGACCTTTTTAAAACTTTATAATTTATAACTTAAGTTGCCAAACTTGCCTTTTTTGAACTCCAAGGATGGTGGAAGCATTGAACTGGAAAAACTGACAGAACTCACAATTGAGAATGCCACCCCTGCCAAAACTGGGAACTCAATACTGAACTGCTGCTAGGACCACTGCCAGAAATAGCACTTACTAAAAATAGCATATTGCTAAAAATAGTAAGTGTGTCCAATCTCAAAATAAGCCCAATCTGAGATGCGGTGTGACTAAAAATAGTAAATGCTAAAAATAGTAGTTTTTGCCCACCAAGGATCTCAAAAAACCCAAAAAACTGTCTAGCAATCATTTGCAATTACCCCCCAAAAGTGCTAGTAAAAAACCTCCAAGAATCTTGGAATCCCTTGAAAGGCTTCTGAATAGCCTACGGGACTCCATAAATAGTTTAATGGTCACTGAAAAACTTAGGGCTAAAAAGGGGACATTACAATAAATTTCCCTTGTAGCCCAATTGTGTGAATAAGATTTGAAATCCCTTGTAGTTCTTAGTACCTCATGGAGGGCGAAAGTGTGGCTTAACTAAATTAATGAGATTTAATTAGTCTCACATGGGATCGAGTACCATATATTGTAGGTAGTCACATACATGCTTGTATCTATGTGCCTAAGTGTATATATATACTACTATGTATTTGTGTTCCCACCAAGAAGTCATATTTAATGGGTCACACTATCGTCATGGGAAACATATTATTCACTATGCAAATTGTTGTGGTTGGGCTTTCATATTTTGTAATTATAGTTTGAAATATTGGCATAGGTATTAATAAGAAAGGCATGGAAACCTACATAATGATAACCCTTGATAACTTGGAAGATATATAATGGGTAGACCTAAGATATTTAGTGGCTTGAGAAAGCCCAATTTAAATATTTAATAATGACATGGTTATGAGAGAATTATTGGCGGGATGTTAAAATCTGTGTGCATTAGTGGGAAATCTTTCGATGAATTAAACTTGATATATACATATACATACATATACATATATGTATACATATATACATATACATATATATATATATATATATATATATATATATATATATATATATATATATATATATATATATATATATATATATATATATATATTTGGGGCCTAATTCCCTTATTATCTATATCCTTCTAAAATGTTTGAAATAAGAAATGTTCATACCATTTTTGAATACTAAATGGTGAGGACAAACCATTGCGTTGAAAGATCTTACATGCATAGTGTTGTTGTGTCTAATTGCTTGGTAGTTACATAACAATATAACGAATGATGGCTTCATTTAGTGACACTACAACCACACTTTACTAGACATATCTTTAACATTGAAACTTGACACTTTTGATAAATTATTGATATTGTGGTAAATGCTTACATTATGTCTATCAACCTATTAAATACGAGAACCCTGATATTGGAATTATTATGTGAATGAAGGATATTATAGCTATAGTAGACCACAATATGATTGCATGCTAGGTGGAGGGTGACAACTGTTTAAGTTGACAATGTTGTTGAGATTGTGTTATGAGATAAATCCTACGTAGCATCTCTTGATACCTTACTAATGACTGTTACGGTTAGGTTTATCTTAAAGGGAAAGTATGAATAAGCTATCTAGTTTAAAACTAGACTATTATAAGAATATGGAGTTGCACAATAGGGTAAAGGAAATTAGAACAAGAATATTATTAGTAATATTATCATTGGGTTTATATTTTCATATATTGGTCAAATGGATTTGGAGTTGCCAACTTTTTTAAGTAAGATTTAGTCATTAATTATACTTAAAACAAGCTTATAAATATTATTGGATGTCCTCCAAAGAAATCTATTGACCCCTTGACATTGAAACTAATATGTAAATTTCAAATGGAAGTGCTTTCCTATGGGTTTATGTGAACCAAGGTAATTTCATGTTGTGTAATAAGCCTAGGCCCCTATGTTGATAAGATGAACCCAAGGACATCCAAGTTGGTTTATGAATAATAATGGGTCAAGTTTTCAAGACCTTGATATCCTTAAAGGGAGGTGTTATAGTATGGGTTGTTAAATTATATATTTATTTATGTTTTCCTAATTGTTGATAAGCATTAATAATAGAAGAAATACATTAATGAAATCTTCATTATGGGGAAACTTGTGCGTATACATCCCTTGAGAGACCTTGTAAGGAGAACTACGTGTGACTTTGATCTATTTGGAAACGGGTACGTAGGTGGTCCTTGGGCGAAGGATGCCTTTGTGACCTCAAGTCCAAAGGGGGAGGGTTTAGGGGAATAACTCTAGGGTTTGGGGTTGTTCCTAACTTGTTTGACCTTCCCTCTTAGTAGGCTTCAATTTGAGGCTGAAATGGAAATGAGATGGTTATGAAGGAATTAAGGAAACCTGATAACTTATAATTAATACATAATGAGCTTCTGAATACTAATTTGAAATGAAGTAATCGATTGACTACTTTATAGTCGGTATTTGATTGTATGTATATGTTGGGTAAAGGCCATCTCGTGTTGGTTCCATGTATCTCTTGTGTGTTTGTGTAATTCAACTCCATATCTAGAGGTCTCTATGTACAGGCCCGTGTATCTGTTGATTGTGATTGTGATTCATGTTATGTATGACCCGCCCAAGTGTGAACCTTCAGGATATTTGAGCAGTGACAAGCAGTCATTGGACCGTGCCAATGATCGATGTCTAGGCTACTGCTAGGGACTAGCCGACATTCACCTGTTTCGTGGAGGTGAAGGTTGCTATGGGTTATCCTGGTTATGATATGGTAACGGTTGCACAGATGGGGACCCATCCATGCGGATAATAGTAATCTGGGGCTAACTGTTGTATCAAGGGGGTTCACTGGTTGTCACTAATAAGCACAAAAGTCACTGATGCCAAATATTACTCGGGATTGTGAAGAAGATAGCTGACAATCACTAAGGTCACAAGGTGGTATATGTCAGCAGCTACTTCTTTTTGGGTGGAAAGACTTGTCGCTAGTGGCCTATAGGTGATTGAAGTCAAAATCGACTAGGCTATGGTAGGTTCATTACTTGTGGAAAGCCTTGGAATGGAGAATGGACCCACAGTGTAGTATGGGATGCACCAAATCCCCTTCCTAGTTGTCAGATTGTATACTTGGCCTTGTAGGGTTGAGGACGGGCCCGCAATGTAGTATGGGATGCATCGAATCCTCTACCCGGTTGTCCAATGGTGCAGAAGACCGGAGGAAAGGATGGGACCCACGGTGTAGTGCACAATGCACCAACATTCTTTTCTATCTGCGATGCATTATGGACATGTGTTAGTTAGCCATTGTGATGTGTCAACCAGTCACTGTGTATGTGTGATGTGCTAGAGCTTGTCACTATGTATTTGTGATGTATGTTGGAGCTAGTCACTAATGTAATTGTGATATGTGTATGAGTCAGTCACTATTGTACTTATGATGTGCAAATGAGACAATTATAGTTGTACTTGTGATGTACATATGAGCTAATCACCATTGTACTTGTGATCTGTGTATGATCCAGTCATTGTTGTACTTGGGATGTGTATGAGCTAGTCAACTTGTGTATATGGAGGTATGCTCATGATAGTCATTGTGTATGATCATTGGGATTATGGTATGATATGCCCCTTGTGAATATTGTGAATGTTTGTACACTAATGCTTGGTAATGTTTGGCATGGACCCAACACTTGATGGCAAAGTTATTATCATTATATTATAACTGGCTAAGTTGATAACTTACATGTACTTAATAGCCATGGATTAAAAGTGAGATCAAAGATCTCATGCAAGAAGAGAGAATGAACTCCCTCTAATATTGTGGGGCGAACTATGAAGCCTCTGATTCCCACGAGGGGATATGTAGGCAAGGTCACCATGAACCCTCGAGGTTTAGGTCTGGTTCTAGGAATGACCCTAGTTGTATGAGCTTAACACTTTTGAGTGTAAGCATATAAGTAGTGATGTTGTTTTGTTGTCACCAAGATGAATGAAGAACCTTTGAAATTAACACTTCAAATTTAGATGTAATATGCACAATCAATTAAGCTGGTAGTGGTGGTGAATTGAAAAAAATATATTGTAGTGCCTAAGGGGCGGTTTTTATACATGGATTGTGAAGGACAAGTGAAGGATGCATAATCTATTACTCAATTCCTTATATAGTGCATTGAGGAAGTAAATTCTCAAAATGTTGTCCAAGTGATAATGGAAAATGCAAAGAATTATAGAGCAGCTAGCATGTTGGTTGAGTCACGGTATTCATATATATTTTGGATACCTTGTGCTATCCACTTACTCAACCTCATGCTACAAAAGTTGTGCAAGAAAATAGATTGGATCAAAAAACTCTATGTTGAGGCCAAAGAGATCCAAATGTTTATTACAAACCACCAATGGCATAGACCATTTTTAGATCATTCTCACAGTTGAAGTTGTTGAAGTTTATTGAAACAAAAGAATTTTTAAATTTTATGTTTCACTTTAGTAATTTATTAGTTGAATTTTAAGTATGTTTTCTTCTTTATTTTTATTTTATTTTTTTATTTTTTTATTTTCAAATACATTGCTAAGACCAAATTTGCCTCCAAAAAATCTTCTTAAGATGACTTGTGAAAGTACAGGAGCTACTTTCTCACATGGTGATTAGACAACTTATAATATGAATGATCCTAATTAACACTTGGTGGGATTTAATGGAATATCTTCTTAGATTCACCGAGCCCATCATGAGTATGATCCACTTTACAGACATGAATAAGCCAGTTGGGAGAGGTTAATGATGCCATCAACTCAATTATTGAGAATATGAAGTCCATCATAAATAAAAAAATAAAAAGATCCTCAAAAAACTTTCTTAAAAAATGCAAACAATTTGTGTTGAGCAATGGAACAAAATGACCACCCAACTACATCTTCTTGCCTTTGACTCTCAAATATTACATTGATGAGATCTTTTCTTTGCTAACAAGAGTGTCACCAAACAAAGATGTAGAAGTTAATGAAGGACACATGCAGCATTTGCTAAACTCATCCTCAAACCTAATATAGAGGATCTAGTTACAGATGAGTTTGTTGATTTCGTAGTCTCCAATGATCAGAGGATTTGCATTCTTTGTGACAAGTATTGAAAGAATGCTAACTCTTGACGATACCTCAATGGCAACCAGTTTTAGCTAAAAATATTTAATAATTTTTCATTTGTTTGGATTCTCGAACATGTTCTAAATCTTTTTCCAAACTTATTGCCTTAAAAATTACAATGGCAAACAGTATTAGCTCCATGGTCCAACCCACTTCAAAATCAACCCAAGTTCACCTTTATGGAAACATGCAGAAATGATAAAGCAAATTCTAGGTGGTGGGACATATATTTGAATATACATTGGGTGTGGTCAGAAATATAGAAGTTCATGCAGTCCAGTGAAAGCCAATTTATGTGGCATTTTTGGCATGCAAATCAATTATATGTAGTGTAAGCAGGGTAATAATACCAAATCTAAATCACTCTAAGTAACTGTTAAATTTGAGGGAAGAGATGCCTCTAGGTAGCAGCAGCTAAGCTCAAGGTTATCTCCAAAAAGAGAATTTACCATGTAAAAACTACATTTTCATATCAAACCAGGTACCCCTTCAAAAATATTTCATTCATAGCCCAAGGTCGCGGCAACTAAACCTAAGCCTTCCTGAAAGGAAAAGGTAATTTACCAGATTAAAAACATCTTTTAAACCAGTAAAATTAAATGTTGAAATCATTAAAACTGGTCATAGCAACCAAGTGTAAGATTACGGGGAGAATTTATCAATATATTTATTTTTCAAAATCGGGAATATCCTTTTCTATAAATAAAAGGTCGTGAAAGCCAATCTTAAAAAATATTTGAAAATCTGAACCACCAAATGCCCAATCTCAAAAATTTGAACTGACGGTAACTTACCTGGCCAATCTGATGGTGAGAAATAGCAGAGATCCCTTGTCTCTCACAGCACTTAACAAGACAATTTGGAATCCAAATGCATTCAACCCACAATTGTTTGGCTTTGGGAAAAATGACAAATCCCAAGCCCACTACTGAAACCATTAATCCCGCCCACATAATCATCTTTATCGCCAACAGCCAGCATATAGTCTTGACATTAGATCACTTTCTTTATACAACCTTGTCTTTTTGAAGCTTTTAGTACACTTTGTATTTTCAAGTCTGCAGAATTGCTAAAAGGACTTCTTAAGAGTAGAGTTGGCAAACGGTGACTAGTATGGATAGAGTTTTGTTAGTAAGTTCTAACTAGTATAGAAATATCTGTTTAAAAGATATGAGAGATATTTGTGGAGATCTTTATATTGAATTTATTAATATATTGATATTAATATTTTGAATTCTAACTAATATAAAAATATCTGTTTATTTGTGGAGATCGTTATATCGGATTTGTTAAATAGGTTTAATAGATATATTGATATTAGTATTTTTTATCTTTTTAGATACATATATCTGGAAGATAAAATATTTTACATATCAAATGAATTAATTAATTAACAATAAATTTATATTTAAGATTTGTGATTAATAATTAATAACATTATAATATTATAATCAATGTCAAAATGAGTAGATGAATTGTATTTAGTTCTAAATATGATGTAAAATCTGATCATTTATTGTGTTTCAAACTAATCCATAAATGTATCAAAAAATCAAGATTTATCAAACAAATCGTTCTAGAGCTACAAAATTATTATATGATTGTCATGTTCATTTTTTGAGTGCATAATTGAACCTGTGCATGGATCTAACTTTCTCTAATTTGAGAATTTATAACATATTTGTATAGGTGTTTGTGATTTATATTTAAAGTGGGCTAGTGTCTATAAACACCATTTGAAAACTTCCTAAGTGAGGGTCATGTTCTCCTCAATCAAGTTGACTAGCATTTAGCATGCCTAGGGTGTTGACGTAATTGGTATACTCTATGATACTCTCATGTGAATGCTCTCAAATATAGATATATCATGACAATAATGAATTAGGGCATGTCCTTAAATACGCCATCTTAATGTGTAATGATTTAGTTAGCTCTAGTAGTAAAGGTGAAATATGAGCCCAATTGAAATTTTATTTTTAAAATTTTGGAGTTCAAATCCATGTGCACAAGTGACCCGGATCCATTCCCTACCTGTGGATCTAAACCAAGGTGATCAATTATGGAGATTGCAAATTAGGTTTGATCCTTGGAATATGTGGATATGGAATGAATCAAGGATAAAGTTATTTGCAAACTTCCACACAAAAATGCTTTAACTTGCATGTTTGTCAATGCATCAACAATAACCTAGTCAAAGCGGACCTAAAACATAAGGGAAAAGGACATGCGTATGCAATTTTTATCATTACAATTTTTAAGATAGTTATGTTAGTTTATAATTATAATGGAGAAAATCATACTTTATACTCGCCCCTTCTTTTGGACTCACTAAATGGATGGCTTATCCTTTATGCACTGACAAGTGTACAAGTGGCATAATTTATACTAAGAGTTGGCACATAATATGAACCTTGTACCTCCTTACACCTACACTCACTTCTATGAATTGATTCTAGTCCTTGGATTCATCCATTTCTTACCCATGGTTGAATCCATAATTTGTAGAAATGGCCTAGGTCAAATGCATAATTATAGAAGTGACCCCAAAACTTTTAAATTTTAAATTTGAATTATGGGCCTACTCTTTTCTCTCCATCTAGTCATTGTGTGTTGATTCAAGATATGAAACATTTTATTTAACACTTTGTAATTGTATTTGAGGACTAACCCTAATTTATTTCAACATCTAGAAAAAGGATAATTTATAATTCATTTAAGGAATAACTCTTGCATATGTAAACAAGCATCAAAGTATTATTCATGTGATATCTATTAAGTCTCTACAATGTTTTTAAAAGTTAAAACTAGCATTTGACCAATCAAAACATATTTCAAATAAATGTTGATACAAATTTAAAATATAATATTTTGCAACACACTTGTCAAACTATGGGACATAAACTTGTACCATGTCATGAGAAATCTATGTTAGAAGCTATAAGTACGTGTTTTAGTGGATCTAAATGCATGCAACCTATTAGAAGATAGTTGAAGGTTTCAAAGAGAACAACATTACAAGCAAATGGAATAAGAGGCTTCAAATATAACTTCAACAACTAAACATCACGAATGTGTTGGGAAATGCATTATTAGTGTTCACATGGGTTAGAATAATAATGAGTTGTTATTACAACTCACATAATTATTATTGGTATTATTTAAATGGTTTATTTGTTTATGAGTTGTTAGAACAATTTGACTATGTAAAGGGAGTTGTTAAAGGATGTATAACAACTCTCCCACAATATAGGATATAAGAAATCCTATATATATGTTTGTAATTCGTATTATGTGAAGTGAAGGTGGAATATAGAAACATATTATTATTTTGTAAAATCTCCTTTAATCTCTCTCCAAATCTCTAATATGGTATCAGAGTTGGAAGAAGCAAGCAAGTAAGAGGAGTGGTATATATTTTTTTTTAATTTTAAAATTAGATTTTTTTATACCAGTATAATGTAGTCTAAGTAAAATTGCGATATCTCATTCATTTCTCAATGAATTTTAAAAATTCAAAGTGTTTTGGAAAGCTAATGAGTGGGACATGATAATTCATCATTGACGTGCCTAACAATTTATTGTGGAGATCCATTTTAATTTCTATGCTTATAAATTTGTAGTTTGAAAAGCTATTTGAAATGGGCCTGAAAATTTGTGTCATAAAGTTTCCAAAGAGCCAATCTAAATCAAATTGAAGCAGTAGATCTGGAAAATTCGCCCAAGTTTTGAAGTTTAGATTCACCCTTTTTTGAATGCCTTATCTAGCACTGGGGTTGGTGATTTTTATCTATTTTTATTCTTCTAACAGTGTGATTAAATCAAGGAGGATCTATTTAAAATTTGTGATTGTTCTGAAATCGAGATGAGAGGGTTTTGTGGTGCGCGTCATTTGTTGCAATGGTTTGAAGGACAATACTCTTACTGATTTTAAAGTATGAAGTCTTGCACATTCAAAGTTTGGCCTTGGAATTTTGCACAAGCTACACGACATACAAAAGAGGCTACTCCATCAACTCGTCTATAGTGTTCTCCGCGCAGGCAAGCACAAAGTATTTTTGTATACTCAGTTTTGATGAGGATCGGGTGCCATAGCAGAATTAAGATATTTGGTCATAATTAGATGTCATGTTTTATAGTGATAGGTGGTTAATGTAGGGCTAGTATTTTTTTATTAGTTCTCACAAAATATTTTGTGATACTTCAAAAGTCAAAGCAAGTTAAAGTTAGGAAGCACTATTTTATTCATAATAGGTTCTATTTTCAAGATTTTTTAAATTTCATGTCAAATTGTAATTGGAGTGCATGATCGGTGGTACCCGATACTCCTTATAAGAAGTTCACATCAAGAGTGGGGAAAATATTTTATTTCCTTACAATTGATGAAATGGGCCTCATAGTCAAATTCGGTTGAGCTGGCAGCAAATAAATGGAGGATGGAGGCATCGGAGGTTGGAGGTCAATTAGCATCCTCTCGTCAGTCACCAACGACGGGGTCGCTTATCAACTATGGTGGCATTTTATTTTCTATTGTGTAGTGTGCTTTTTTTTTCAGCTTTTTAGTTTGGTGTGTAAATGTTGAAAATGATTGTATTGAAGAGCAGATGACTGTAGAGGTCCTTTGACTACGGTAATCATCTGATTGCCATACTTCATTAGAAGATGATCGGTCAGTGAATACATTCATTGGCAAATGTGATCATGTGTAGCAAGATCTAAACAACAAGATCCAGACAGTAGTATGCAACTTGATATGATTTGCTTTTCAGTGTTCCTAGTTGTGTGAATAAATGGAATTTCACATTGTGGGGGGGAATAATAACCAATGTTCCATTCCCATTTTGCGCCAAAACGGCTAAAGTCAAGGGAAGCTTCCAGTGGCAGTGGCAATTGTTTATGTTGTTCAAGATCGAGTGGTAGCGATCGATAATAGTGACTGCAATTAAGAACATTGTGTTCTTATGGAATGCAATGTGAAACCTTTCTAGTATGGTTTTTTTCAAATTTGTGATATATAACTTCCCCGATGTACAAACATAGTGGCAAACAAAAACACCAGTGTAATGCAGTTCATGGATCTTGAAAGGGTTTGTGGGAAGATCCAGAAAACCACACGAGGTGGACAGTTGATGGGTTCCTATTCATGTCCAAGTTTGTGGTAAACCTATGTGAAAACCATGAAAGGTTGATGGGAGGTTCCTTTCATTTTAAATCAAGATCATGATCCACAAGAGTTGGGATTCTTGCAAATGAAGGGTGTGAGTTCTTACCATGTTCACACTAAGGGGGGAAATGTTGGGAAATGCATTATTAGTGTTCACATGGGTTAGAATAATAATGAGTTGTTATTACAACTCAAGTAATTATTATTGGTATTATTTAAATGGTTTATTTGTTTATGAGTTCTTAGAACAATTCGACTATGTAAAGGGAGTTGTTAAAGGATGTATAACAACTCTCCCACAATATAGGATATAAGAAATCCTATATATATGTTTGTAATTTGTATTATGTGAAGTGAAGGTGGAATATAGAAACGTATTATTATTTTGTAAAATCTCCTTTAATCTCTCCCAAAATCTCTAATAGAATGTCTCTAAATTCAACCTTAATCACACAACATGTGGTCCTTTCAAACTATTCTCACTATGTTAAAATAAATACCAACATATTATCATGTACAAAAACTAAACAGTGGATTTTCTTATAAGTGTGCCCTTTTTCACTATAATCACCTACCTCTCATGTTCCTCAATAATACTAGTTCACTTACTCAATTACATGATTTCCAAACAAAACAAAATATTACTTCCAAAATGATTATTTGTATATTATCAAATATTGAAGTTTAAGTTTACATGACTACAAAGACTATGGTAATTATAATATACATGTCTACAATGCATGTATAAAAAATAAATAACAAATTATTACAAATAATAAATAACAAATTATTACAAATAATAAATAACAAATTATTCCCATTTGTAATAATTTTTGTGGTGGTTGGGATGAATTAATAATGTTTAATGGCATAGGCTAGAAATAACATCAAATTGATTTTCACATATTTTTTCAACTCTAGTCGTCAATTATGATTTGTTAACAAATTATTATATTTATGTGTTAACAAACTTCATTTTGATGAACTTCTATATTTTTTTTAACTCTTTTCTTCCTTTAGAATATATGAACTTTACAAGGCATCCTCCATCCAAAAATAACTTGAACCTATTATGTAGCTCATCTTGTATAAATTATATTAGAACTTGTTGATGAACTTTAATAGTTGGAACCAAAAAAGGCAAGTTTAGTTATAGATATAGTTACTTTAACCTACTAATCTCTATTCCTACCTACTTTCCTTTAAAACTTAATCAACTCTATTTATTTTCACATAAAATTGCATCTTGGCATTCAAAAGATTGATTATACAAAAATGGACAAAAAGGAAGTGCAAAGAGGGAAGAATGTGTTAGGAATAAAGGAAAACAATGTGTTGAATTTGTATCAATTTCAAGTTCATCAACATAAATATTCTAGGGCATACGACATGATCATTATTTTCTTCCATCTTTGTAGGGTGAAGCCACAATAGTGGTTTACAATTTGATGGAGGAAGGAAAACTCACAAAAAATGAGCCCATGGCAAAAAATTTGATTTTGGGGGTTTAAACGAACTTGTTGGTTCGAACAAACCAAAAAAGCGTTCGGTCAAACTAGGGTTCGAGCGAACCAAATTAATGCATGCATAGACAAAAAAAATTTGAAAACCCCTTTTGGGAAGGGGGTTTGGCCGAACCTAGGTTCGAGCAAACCCCCCTTTGCCCTCATTCTCCCCCTCAAGCACTTTGAAAACCTATTTTTTTACGCTTCGAAGCTCAAGTTGAGGATGAAAATGGAGGATTCTTCACAAACCCAACTGGAATCAGGTAGTCCTCGGAACGAGCTATCCAACGAATATAATTTTAATATGTTTTGGTTTTATTATGTATTTGTTTTTTTAGTTTTATTAAACATAGGTTTTTCATCGAAAATGAAGGTCTTTGTTCTGCATATGTGGAAAAATAGCAGATTATCAAAAAAAGAAATTGAAAAATATGAGTGCACCAGAAATTGAAGTCCTTGATCCAACAAAAAAAAGTATTTCGATATATACAAAAAAAGCTACGCGTTATACGGTCACGATATGTCTGAATTGTAATTGGTTTGACTTCGAAACTTGATTAAAGAAAAAATATTCAATAAAAAACTATCTAACCAAGTGGAAGCACTAGATATCGAGTTACAAATCTAAATTCGAAAGAATTAGAATTTTATCCTTCATGGAAAAAAAGTTATGCATTATACAGTGCGTCACTTTAAAAATGTTGTTTTATGAAAAAAAACCAGTTTTCGTGGGAGATAAAAAGAAGTGCAATTTGATTCCAAAAATTTTGAAAAAAATATTTTTAGAATCTACAGACAAAATGTGACGAGACTCTAGTTTGCATCATCTTCAAATTCCCCACGATTTAGCCACTATAGGTGCCCGAATGTGAAGATTTAGTTAAAAATAATAATTTTAGTGTCTAGTTTGGCCAAAAATTGTAAACCACTATTGTGGGGTCACCCTGTACAAAGTAATTAAATTGATATCCTAAGGGTTTTACCAAAGGGATACATATCGAACTCACCATTGGAAAGGTCCCAACCACACAACCAAGTTTTAAATGTAAGAACAAATATAAATATTCAAGAGAAGCTAAAGGTGTGCATTCATAAAATTTATGGAGATTGAATCTACCCACCTAGGTTAGATATGTAGTTTTGTAAATTGGGATAACTAAATTGGTGATTAGTTATCCTTCCTTATTAGATACACTCACTTCTCTTGGATAACTCACTTCTTTAAACCATGAGCTTTATCTTGATCATATATTTTGCATGCCTAGGGCTAATGACAAGCATGATGATATGTTACTTTTAAGTATTTTTCCTTCAAATTATTTGGGTGATATTATCGATACATATTGGATGGTGAACACTTAGTCTTTTCCTTATGCCAAATTACATGATGATATTATTTCTTTTGGTGAAGAACTATTTTTTGTCAAACAGATTGCACCTGAATGCTTGAATATTGAAATTCAGCAATCTGTTGAAACATTGGAACTAATTCCAGGCTGTGGGTATCCTATAAGGAATTAGACCTCCATATTCTAGGCTGGTTCCTATTTAATTTTCTAGTTAATAACTGAGTGATTTGCTAGAAAAGGGAGAAAGACTAAATCTAAATTCTGAACTATGAAATTTAACTATGGTGATGCACCGAAGAATTCAATATGCAGAATTAACTCACAAAATGATTACTCGCTATTTTCATTCACACAACTAGATCTAAAAGCTAAAACACTTGAATATTTTAAACAGAGGCTTTTAAAGAAACAATCATAGAAGGAAAATATGATTTCCACAACTAGATTGTTCGATTATTGATTAGCACAATGTTTAACCAGTGGATTTAAACTTGGATGCATACAAAAATTCATTAAGGAGACAAAAATATTTTAAAGATTTCATAAACTGCAAACACAATAATCACTTTGATCAATCCTACATGACAATGATGCTTGAAAAATTGAAGGCGAATTCTAAAATAGATGGTAATGAAAGGAGTCTTCTACAAAAACACACTAATTGACCTGTAAGCCTACTGCTGTATTAATCTGAAAATAATGTTGAGTTACAAAATAATTCACTTTTGCAGAGTGCAAAAAAGAAAAATAAGAACTGGAATGAAAAAGATAAACTTTTTCAATATATACAATAAGAAAGCACACACTTCAAAGTGCATGAACAAGCAACTAAAAGTCAATTTCAGTGCGAAAGTGATGTGAAATCCGAGCAGAAGTAAAAATCCCTGAAAATGAGATTCAAACTCATGTAAAAATGAGTGAACTCAGTCTCGAACCCGCAGTCAACTCGTCATTGAACTATAAAGCACTCAAATTGAACTAAAAATCCCTGAAAAAGTGGGCTAAAGCATGCAAAAATCTCTTCGTTTATATCAATCTGCCCATGCACATCGAAACTCTATGTTTAAATTAATCATGTATGAGTGATCACCAGTTAACTCAACCTTCCTTCTAAAATAGTTTATTTAAACAATTATTAAAAAACAATCAATAAAAATTGTTTTAATAATGTTAAATAAGCTTTGCAAATAATATGGAAGGCTTAAAAAAGTTTATTTGATAAAAATATCATATCACTCCTTATATCTCCCGAGCCCATCCCTAACTCAATGTTTTAATAAATATTTTATATGCCTTGGCATATAACTTTATCACTTCCATTTGCATGATTAAGTCACTGACTTCACAATTCGAGACCATTGAAATGATTTATCTTTGAAAACATAAGGTCAAAATATCCCATCATAAAATATGAAGAAAGCCCATGAAAAGCAAAGGAAAAGGGCGAGTAAATAATGGAACCCTAATCATTCATAAGTATTTTCACTTTGTATTTCTCTGAAGTTTATGCTACGCCGCCATGGAGTAGTTTCAAAGAAAATACTTGATTTGGAACTATTCTCCACCAGACATCAATGTTCTTGATGATCTCCAGAGGAATTTCTTGAAACAATGCATGGTAAGTTCGCTTTTTCCACCATTTTGAACATTTTGATCTATTTCGAGGGCACTTTCAGGCTTTTAAAGCTACAACCATAATCAATTTTCTAATGTATTCTTTAAATTTTGAATCTGTATCTCCTTTGAATAGAACAAACAAAACCTTTCATTATTTTGAGGCTATGGCTTAGATATGTTGCATTTTTTACTGACCTCTGTACTTCTCTTTATTTCTTTGGGTGTCGCCATAAGACATTGGTTATGAGCTCTTTGAGAGAAAGATATGTTTGAAAGTTCGCACCCTCTCATTCTTTTCAACAATGGAACTTGTTTCTATACCGGGCTGGTGCACCATGGCAAGTGTTCTTAATTTACTTTTCTTACAAAGCCTAAGACTTTGATTCACATGTGCATTTATTCTGGAAAAAACATTTTTATGCTCCCTCATTTCCTACACACCTACCAGCCACGACTATACAAGGATCCTGGGTTTTTCCTTAATATTTTTTCTTCTGAATGATTCTTGACTTTACATAGCCTTTACAGGCTGCCCTTGGTCTTATCCCTGTCAGTACTCCTGGAGAAGGATAAAAATGTTGACAATAATAAGCTGCGACTGTGAAATTTTTTAAACTTTGCATTATGCATAACCATCATAGGACTATGTTGTGCTTATGGACTACAGTTATGAGATTACTTCCAATGATGAAACTATAGAGTTCTGTCTTTGCATGCTTGCTGATCATTTCATTGGACTATCCTCTCAGTTGAAGCTTCTATATATTATTGCCCATGTTGCAAGATTTGCACTATCTTGTTGTGATAATTTTATCAAGCTCGTAGGATGCAATATATCTTTGATGACCATTATTCTGATGCACTTCACTTATTCTTAACATTATTGACTCATTGAATGCAGTTGTAATGACTTTGCATCTGCGAGACAAAGAACTATCATTTGCACTTACAGGTTCTGACATACTTAATGATGTTTTGCTTAGATTGCTACAATCATGACCCTTGTATTGATGCTTCTCAATGCTAAATTGTTGCTCCATCATGAACATGATACCTCCTTTATATGGATGGACTTCTAACTCTATCACTGTTGTGATGTTTAGCTGTAGTTTGATAGTGTGCACTTGTAGCTTTCATCATTCCTCATACTATGAATGTTGTTGTTGTCTTTTATATTCCTTGACTTTATAATACATACAGTGAACACTGTCATTCTCTTGAAAATCTCAACCACTGTCTGATATGCATTGTCACCTCAACTGCCTCCTCCTCTATTTGACTGTGTTGTTCATTTTATGATAGTTGCTGCTCATTAACGAGGCTTGAATTGGATCTCCGTGTAAGATTCTAAAATCTGTTGCATCTTACCTTTAACAATGAACTCAAAAGATCTAAAATCTCTCATTAAGATGCAATTTTGAATGCAAGGTGAAGCTCTGAACTCTGGATGATGTTTTGCCCTGATTCTTTCATATAGCAATGCTCTCATTATAGTCTTGTAGACTTGTAACTTTCTATGTTATCAGCACTTGTTGATCCACTGCCCTTCATGATGCACTCACCTTGTATCTTGTGCTTTTGCATGTTGAAAATTGACTTTCACTATTTTGTTACTATCCAATAAATACCTTGAGCTGCATACATAATGCTCTGTAGATAGCAACCTCTCCTTAGCATTGCTTATGCAGATTTACATTATATTAAATTGCTTTTATTTTGAACAATGGTTTTCTTTTATATTCTTGCATATGCTTGAAAAGGTCAAGGCATTATTGGTGTGCATTCTTTTGATGACGTCTCTTGATTATGATTTGGAAAAATTCTCTCATACAGTCATATAAACTGCCCTTCTGGTAACTATGTAGATATTTCACTTGATGATAAAGCTCCATTTCGGTCTTCTGTGGACTGTAACTTTTATGATCTGAAAGCTAAAAGTTGTATTCAGTTTGTAACTTATAATCATGCCTCTTGTACCATGTAATACATAGGGTTGTTTGTTGTGAAAGACACTCCTATAACAGAAAAATTGTAAAACTCAAGAATGATTTGAGATTGCATTTTTATCAGCTGCATTCAACGTTATTGAGCAAAGGAAGAATGTAGATCTGCTCTATTGAATTTCTGCCATGATATGGCTTAAAAGCTGCTACCTTAAGTTTTCTTTAAATTTCTTTCATGATAGCAATCTTATTTCATGACTGTAATTTATATCAATAACCCTCGTGTATGAATAAATGAGAGGTATTCGTCTGATTTGCCGGGCTCTACCCTTGTGGGAGCCCCTTTTTCCCCACATATCTGATGAGATGATCACGAATATGATGAACCTGTTCCTGCACATTGAAACAAACATGTTAGCAAAATAAAAGAAGCTGAAAGCTTCCATTGAGTTTTGTTTTCTTTTGAATAGTGAAACCATCTGATGGATGCTTGATCGAATGTACATTATATTTCTATTGGTAGTGTAGGCATATGATAGGATATGATTTGTCATTGCTTAGAGACCATCTCTAATACCATATTTCATCGTTCTTGCAAATGCTTTTGGAGCTTGGAGCTGGAGCTAGAGCCACAACTGAAGACCTCGACTTGTCAATGATTCGTCATTCTAGGCAATGACGAATCACTTTCTACCCTATGCATTCTTTACTCTCAGTTGTATAGTGTACTTTCTTTTCTTGTATCTATCTTTTGATTATAAATATCAAATTGGCTACTCCCACGACATGTGTGGGACTTCAGCTTTTACAATATGAATAAAGCAGCACTCTTTTATGCAAATTTATGAGTTCCTTTATCTGAGATTTGCATAATAATACTTGAAATTCATAAGTAATCAAAGTTCTGGAACATAATGAATACTTAAGTAGAATTTTTTTTGTACCTTCTTTGATGGATGCAATTCAGCTCTACCTGTTTTGAGCTGGTAGTGAAAAATAGGTAACACTATTATAATAGGACTTTAGCAATTCTAGTGATTATTCATTACATGTCAACTCATTCTCACTTACTAACCATGAGTGTTTAGATGATGATACCTTATTGAAAATTAAAATTATACTTTTCTTTGAGGGATAGAGAATTACATTATTTTGATCCCTCTTCCTTGTTTTATTATTCCTTTATGGCATTGATGCATGATTTTGAAGCATATTTCTCTTACCCTAGCATGCTTGAGGATAACTTAGATTTTTATAACTTTCCCTTACTAATATATATTTTGATTTTTATTCATCCTCTTCACTTGATGTATGTATGACTTATATCATTTATATTCTTGCAAGACCAAAAATTATTGTCACTTGGGAACAATTAACTTTCCTCACAATCCACTTACATTTTAAGCAAATCCTTAGAAACATGTAATGTAGTGAATTATACTCATCAAAGGTTGGATAGGGGTTAAAATAATACATCTAATATCCTACTTTCATCCCTCCTTATTCCAATATTCCTTCTACACCTATGTTGATCCCTCAGGCATCTACAAAATATGATATTATTCTTTAATTGTAAAACACAAGCTAAAATGCCAATTTAGGATTTAGTGTGTGTATCCCTTTTGTATAAAGAAATTGTGCAAAAATACTTAGAGAATATATAATTCCAATTTGATACATGTCCATAAACAATGAATTCCTTGATTACATCCATCGAATTATAATCCAAACATATTAAGGTGAAATTTTAGAATTACGTCACACTTTTATAAAGGAATACCCCACACAACTACAATTTTTGAACTTGGACACCTAAAAGTGGCATTTATGTTTGAAATTTTAAAATGATGTAAGCTAATGAAATGTAAAATTCTTATTTTATTTATGCTTATGATTTAAAAAAAAAATTAAAAAATAGTTGGATATATTTTTTTGATAAATATAAGAAAAGAATTTTAATTGTTAATTTTTTTTAAAAGTGAGGTCGATGGGACATTGCAAAAAAAGAGGGAAAAAGTTCTTTGATTTTTTTCCCCACATAGATAACTATAAGTTCTAGTGCATGAAAAAAAAATGATGAATATTTAATTTAAAATATTTGTAAAAATCAAACTTAATTAGAATGTCATAGTTTTCATGGGACATTAGCTTTTGTCTAATTTTTTTTATCATTTTTTAAAATAAAATTATAACCCCTTGTAGAATATTCTCTCTTCTAGTGCACTGCATATTTTTCACAATTACAACTATATTTTAATTTGTTTGATTTCTAATTAGTGTCATGTTTGAATATGTTGATTATAATAACCCACTTGTAATAATTTAATAAAAATCATTATGAAACTAATCAAAATATTAAAAAAATGGATTCTAGACTTTGAACTCTACAAAAGGATGTTCTCATATTTTCATGAATATGCCCTTGGGTGGATAATTTGGAGTTGAAGTTGAACTTTTGTTGGATTTACCCCAAAAGAGGGGTTAAATGCCATATAGATAGTTTGGGTGAAAGTGTTTTGACCAATACACTTTTCTCAAAAAGGTTTCAGCCAAAAAAATGTATGTAAAATCAACCTTGTTCTTGTTTTGAAATTAAAATATAGCTATTCAATAGTTTCAAGTGAAATGGTTTCACTATAAAATATTTATATTATGTGGTTTTGAGAGAAATAGCTTTGCTTAAAACTATTTAGGGAGAAATGGTTTCACTTGAAACTACTTTGTTGGTTGAAAGTGTGACACGATTCTAAACTTTTACCTAATATTTCATTTGATGATGTGTATCTTCTATTTGAATTAATTATTCATGAATATAAAATTTACCTTTACAAATTATGAAGTTTGGGCATAGAAGCATTAATTGTGTCTTTGTTGATAGGGGCTCTAGCTTCAATATATGCAGTGAGGATTATTTTAAACAAATGAATGTGGATATGACAAATTTGGATAAATTTGATCTTTACTTATTTGATAATTTTATTCTTTTTATGGATCTTATTTGGTTACCTATCATGAATAGTCCACTTATTAACTCTCTTATTCCATGTGATGCATGGTTGGCTAGCTTATAACCTATTATGAGGTCACCCATGGATTCATGCCATGGGGGTTGTTCCCTCTACACTTCAAGAAGTTATCAAATTACTTGTAATAATAAGCAATGTCAAATAGATGACAACCCTCATCCATATAGTTAGTATTAGATGGTTGATTAATCTACAGTTGTTACTACATAACTATTAAACCAAACTAAATCTCAAAACCATGGGCCTAAGGAGAAAGACTCCACAAATAATGACAATGCTTTGTTTGTTGATGATTGGTGTATATGAAACTTCACACCTTGTCAGGTTGGAGAATACAAATTTAATCCTAAATATTATAACTTTTCATTAATCTATATGGACCCATTCATATGTAGTTGACCACTATGTTGGGATAATGTGTCTCAACCTTGCAATTACACAAAGTACTTTTGATACATAAGGTATTGTTGATATGTTGGCGATGGGGGGTTCCCCCCTCCCCCCCGTGAGGGGTCTGGGGGGATCATCCCCCCGATTGGGGACTTTGGGGCAGTACCCCCGAAAGGAAAAAAAATATTTATATTTTACTATTACAAATATGTACGGTTCATCATTAGGTCTTAGATCTGACGATCAATATTTTATTAGCTTGACTTTCCTTAGAAGGTAACCCTATTTTATGAGGGTATTATATTACGGCTATGTGGTGTGATGTATTTTGAGAGCGGCCATGTTGCCTCTAGATCTTTGGTTGGTGATACTCCTGTGAGAAGCTTTCTCTGCAAGTATACTATAATCTTTATGATTTCTAAATAATATATTGGGTGGCTTTTGGAGTGTGGGGTTTTTCTCTCGAAAGGGTTTTCCCCATGTAAATCACTAAGTTGTGGTATGCATGATATTTATGTTTATTTTTGTTTAAGTTTTTGTAACTGTAAAGATCTATAAATTTTTGCATTGTTATCCTCTCAAGATTAGTGTAGGAAGTTGTTCCACTACTTTAGCTTCCTTGCACACTATCCCTTGAGATAAATGATACAAAGTAAATAAAATCTACTTGTATGTGTGGCAATAATGTAGAGAGTGACATATACTATTGATTAATCTTTGTATTCTATATAATTTAGTACATTATATAGCCTAGTATATAAGATTATGTAAAAACTTGGATAAAATGGTCATGGACTTGGTCATTGTGAGAATGGTATTTTTAAACCATTTTAATTGTAAGAAAAATAAATCAAGCTCTTGGCTATGTTCTTGAGGATTTTATGAAATGGTTAAAATAATATAAATGGAAAGGTAAGGAACGTTCCATATCTATGATCTACTCTAATTCTAGTCTTACATAATACATTACCTTATTATTTCTTTATAGATATTACAACACTTAATAATCTAGTTATGAATTTGTTTTAGTTCATGTAAGAAATTATATTTATTTTGGCACTTTAGATTCATTTTGTAGTTATTATATTTGATAGTGTTTACTATTTCATTACGACATGCATGTTGATTATTTCTTAGTGATACATTGTTAGCATATATACATGAGCATACTAGAAAAAAATAAAACATGAGCACGCATATAACCATATAGATCATGCAATAGTATTAGAACAGTTCCATGGTATATATCAAATATTATAACAATATGTATACAATATTAAGAAAAGAAATATCAATGCATAATTAGCTAGGAGGAGGTTGCCTCAAGGTCCTCTCTTTTGTCTCACTGCTCACATGTCAGGTTATATTGGGATATCATATCCAAGATCAAGATCATGATTATATGATTGACTCATAATTGTAATGAGGAAGTTTTCTAGTCGCTTCTTTCAAGTTAGTTAGTTCTAGAAGAGGATGACACTCATAGTATTCCCTATACATGGGGTCATCACCTCTTTACTATGTGCCTTGACAACTCTTAGTGTTTACTATCTCTCTACATGTAGTCTCTAGTGTTACTTGACTTGTAGATCACTTTGTCTACAATATATTTATCTCCTTGCACTACATCACGCTTTACTTGTAGCGTCTTGACTCTCACCCTCCTAGCCCATTTTGTGACTACCTTGAAAGTGGATATTGTGTAGGCTACTTGGGATCAAATAATGGTTCACAATGACATGCATGATATTATTCTCTCTATATACATTTGCACATACCACTCATAATCTTAAGTGAAATGCCCCACTATATTAATTATTAGCCCAACAAATATACTAATGTCAAGTTACATGTCACAAAAAATAGATACATTAGATTTTTCACACATACATATACATGTCTTGCAACATATAATAAAACCTCCTCACCCTTTCCTTATAATCATAAAACCTTGTGATCTATTATAGTGGTGTCACATCATTCATTGTTCTTACTATTAAACCCACCTCTTAGTCCTCTTGAACATTTAATTGATATAATGGCAAGGGTGATATAGGAGCATCCGAGTCCATGTGCAATCATACATTACTAAAAATATTTGCAATTTGTGTTTTTTTGTTTTTGGGTTCATTTTTGGTGTGTTTGATATTTAGTGTCTTCATAGACTTGATTTTAAATATTTCTTTGTAAACTACTACAAGGACCATATATTTCTTCTGTAGGAGGACTATGAATTTCTATGACGAGGATTGTATTTTCTTCTACTACATGAACTATGTATGGTTGTTACTTTGATGTGTATCTATTCCTTGTATTCCTAATATTATTGAGGAATCACTTAGGAGTTATTTTAGGTCCAAATCAAGATGTTACAAGGACATTTTAAACTGCTACAGAACAATAATAATAAGACTATGTGTTTGTAGCTATAGGAAGATTACACTTTTTACTACAAAACCTCACACTAAAATGTTGCTATAAAATTCTTAGTGTGTGCTTAGTGTTTTAAAACATATTTAATCTTGTTAGGAATTCAAATAAGTGTTATTTCAATCAAATTCTAAACTAAGATAAAGTTTATTTTTCATATGTTTGAGGTACATAAATTGGATAAAAAAACCTATTAGTGCTAATTTTAAAGCATTAGGATTTGTTTTACCATATTGATTTTTTTTTTTAAATCATATATTTTTGGAGTGGTATGTGACTAGGAGACTTTTGTCTTTTTCCCAATAAAAAATATAATGATGGAATGTTGCCAAATACAACTAATTGAATTCCAAGGATTTTGTGCAGCTTTTTAAACTTTGAAAATAAAAATATTTTCTAATTTTATTTTTGCCACATAACTTTTCATCTTCTAGAGGCAACATGAGTTTTGAGAGGGTTTTATCAATTGTTTGATAATATTTGAAGGAGAGAGTTGTAGGTTATGTGGAGACTATGGGATCCATATCTATTTTATTCTTTGTGGAGATCATTAGTTGTCCTAAATGATAGGGAATTAACTAGAAAGTTTTAAACATTTCACCGTAGGAAATTGGATGGTAGTAGTTTTAGAAGAGGGAGGTCATGAGTATACATGAGGGAAGATAAGAACATAACTTATAGGAAATAGTAGTTGAAGAAGCGAGGAGATAGAGAATATAAAGTATAAAAATCTCATAATAGAGTCATCAAAGTAAGGAAAGTGTAAAATTGTAAATTTGTATGAAGATTGGTGTATTAATTTATATTGTAATGTTTTATGGGAAATTCTTGTAAATTTTAAATTTTTTGAAGAGAATTTTTTGAATGTTTAAGCCACAAAAAATAAATAAAATATTTCTTATTGTTTAATATGTTCCCTAAAATTATATACTTTGTGAATTGATATTTAAGGTTGCATGATTGGGTAGTCTAACAAGATCCCCTAATCTTGAATATATTAATCGGTATTAGAGTGAGGAAAAATCATTGGGATGTCTTTCGAGAAGACTATGTTTTCAAATATATATATATATCAAAAAAATATGTTTTAAGTGAATGCATGAAGTGGTTTGAGTAAATATTATTTGTTGGAAGGTGTCTCAAAGGCTCTATATGATTGTTGTTGGTGCATAAGTCCTATAACTAGAGAGGGATCAATCTCTAATAAAATTTGTTGTAGGTGGAGAAGTCTTGTAACTATAGAGGGATTTAAGCTATAGAAAAAAACTGTAGGTGTGAGAGGAGCCTTGTAAATGTAGAGAGTTTGATATGGAGGCATGAGTGAATGAGAAAGTGTTGTTTTTTGGAAGTTTGTTGAAACTTATTGTAGGTAGATTCCTATAACTATAAAGGGATTTATACTCTAAATAATTGTTGCCTGTATATTTTGTGACTGTAGGGATAAAGTTGAGAATATCCTAAATTTGTAGGGTGAGGTTATATATGTGAGAAATATCTTCAATAAAGAGGATGATAATGGTCATGAGGAGACTAGTAACGTTAATGTTCAAGGAGCAACAAGAATTGAGTCATGTACATAATATTTTTTAAGGTTTGAAATAAATTCAATCAATATTAGATGCATTGGAGGCCATGTAGTTTAAATATGTTGTTGTAGATAAAGGTAATTATGATGAAATTTTTCATGTAAATGGAATGGAGAAGGATAACTAAGATGATGAGTGGGATAAAAGAGAGTGAGAATATTTCTATTCAAAAGAAGGAGAAGATTTGAGTGAAATGGAGAGGTATAAAAAGAAGGAAATCCTCTAGGAAGAGGATAATGAGTGGATAAATGATAAAGAAAAGTGTTGTATCCTTTTGGTAGAGATTGCATAGAAAGGAGTATGTGGGAAAACCCACACAAATTTAAATGAAGAGTAAAATATTAAAGGAAATGATGAAATATTATTTTATCTAATAAAATTTTGTTTATAATTAACATAGAAGAAAACAAAGCAAGAGAGAAGGAAGTCTTGATGTAAGAGGATGATGAAAAGGTGAGAAATATGGTGATAGAAAGTATGGAGATTCAAGTTATAGAAGATTGTATAGAGTTGATGGAAGAATAAATACTCATGACAAAGGATAATGAGGAAGATAACAATGTGGTGGAACAAGATATGAAGATTCATGTTAAAGAAGTAATTAAAAAAATAAAACATGATGTTACAGAAGAGACATTTCTTTTTGAAGGCATGAAATTGATATTTGATATGGTTATAGATGAAGAGAAGGGTAATTTTGAAACATATATTATTTATAACACTATTTTATTTGCAAGAAGTGAAGAATATAAAATAGATTTGGAAGCTAAGATGATTGACTTTGAGGGTCCAATATTTGATAATAAAATTAGTAAAGATGAGAATAATCTCTTAGTGGGAGAGAAGATGAGAAAAATAAATAGGTTATTAGAAGGATAATTATTCTAGGAACCTAAGGAGCTTATGGAGGATATGTAAATTATTACAAATAAAGAAGAAGAGAGAAGGGAAGACATGGAGGCACTTGATTTTGTTGATATTATTTTATGTGCAAGTAAATTAGAAGATGGAGTAGAGTGTCAAGTAGATGGAACTAAAGAGAAGATCCTCATGTAAGAGGATGAAAAAAAAGAATAAGGAGGTTGTATTCCATGCCCAAAAACTTATTACCCAATGTGTTTGATGTAGGGGCATATGGGTCCACGTGCAATCTTGCATCACCAAAAATATTTACAAGAATGTTTTAGTTTTTAATTTATTTTTGGTGTGTTTGATATTTAGTGGCTTCATCAAATTGTTTTTAAAAACTAATTCAAGGACTATATTTTTGTTTTAGGAGGATTGTGTAATTTATACTATAGGGACTATATTTTCATTAGCTACAAGAACTATATATGGTTGTTATATAAGGTTTGACATGTGTTTATTCTTCTTATCCCTAATAGTGTTAAGATTCATTAAGGTGTTCTTTTATGTCCAAGTTAATGTGTGGTAGGGATATTTTAAACTACTACAAAACAACAATAAGAGAATTATATGTTTGCAACTATAAGAAGACTACACTTTTTGCTACAAAACCTACACATTAAAATGTTGCTATAGAAGTTCTTAGTCTGAAAACATCTTAATCCTATTGGGAATTTATATAAGTGTTATTTTAGTCAATTTTAAATTAAGATCAAGTTCATTTTTTCATATGTTTGAGATATAATAAACTGGCTATAGAAACTTGTAAGTGTTGACTTTAAGGTTTTAGGAGCTATTTTATCATAATGAGTTGAAAATTTATCTAAATCATCTATTCTTGAAGTTGGACATGATTGAGAAACTTTTGTCCTTTTCCCAATAAAAAATACATCAAGAGAATGTTTCCAAATATAACTAATCAAATTCTAAGGATTTTGTGTAGCTTTTTAAACTTTGACAATCAAATATTTTTTATTTTATTATTGTCGTGACTTTTGATCTTCTAGGGGTAGAATGAGATTTGAGAGGGTTTTTCATGGTTGTTTGATAATCTCTAAAGGAGAGAGAGATAGAGTTGTAGTTTGTGAGGATATTCTGGAAACTATTTTTTTTTCTTAGTTGTTTTACTCTTCTTGTAGGTTGTTAGTGGTTACAAATGGTAGGGAATTAACTAATAGGTTTTAAACATTTTATTATAAGAAATTGGATAATAGTAGTCTCGGAAGAGGAAGGTTGTGATTATATGTGAGAAAAGAGAAGAAAAAAACCTACATGAAATAGTAGTTGAAGAAGCAAGGATATAGAGTATAAATTCCAACAATTCTAGAATAAAGTCACTAAACCAAGGAATAGTGTAAAATTATAAATTGAATAAAGACTAATGTATTAATATATGTTGTAATGTGTTTTGAGAAACTATAGTAAAGTTTAAATTTCCAAAAGAGAATTTGTTGAATGGTGGAGCTATAGAAAATAAATAAAATATTCTTTATTGTTGAACTATATTCCTTAAAATTGTATAACTTTGTCAAGTGGTTATTTAAGGTTGCATGATTGGGTAGTTTAATCAAACCCTTTGATGTTGATTATGTCAAGGGCTATTTTCACTCCTATTAGTCTTTGTATGCCTTTATAGCTTTGGCGTCATCATCATATTCCATTACCACCACCTCATCATCTAGAATCCTTTGTGTACTAAATATTAGTAGCTTTATCTCATTAGGCCTTGTCAGGATAGTGTGACATTAAATTTTAGTCCTAATATATAATGTCAGGTCTCCAAATTTCTTGGAATGAGTAACATGAATGACCATGAGGAGTTGTGGGATATTTTTTATATTTTTCTTTAGATTATGTGAGATATTGATGGAATGACATTGAATAAGAAGAGTTACAAAATTAGGTCAAAGATTGGGATTAATAGAATTCAAAGGGTTGAAAAAGGTTGGTTGGAGATATTTGCATTGGATCAAATTATCTTCTCCAATTAAGTGTTTGAATTCAGGTGCCTACATTCTAATCATCATTTCCTTTTTTAAATTGTTAAGTAATCATTTTTAGTATCATTGGTTTAGACAATCTTGCTTGGTGTGTCTTTTCACATTGGAAAATAGGTTAAAATTAATATTTCACATTTGGATTTGGATCTAAATAAACTATTTTATTTTAATCCCCAAGATTTAATTATGTATGTTCTCATCTTGTGTCTTAGGTTGATCCTAATGATCATAAGTAGTATTGTTTTCTTTTTAGGGGGTTTCTTAGGGATTTCATCATCTTAGGGGACAACCTCAACTCTTGAAGAAAGGGGTGAATCAAAAGACACACCTCCTTTAAGTGGAATCTTATCAATCCGAGATAATTGATGAAAGACAAATTTGAGAGCCTTATCAGACTAGTGAATTCCACAACTAACATAAACTTTAATTTTACAATTTCATTTCTCAATTAACGATCAATCCAAACAAAACTTGAATGGAAAACAAATCCAAAGGAAATTCAATGGCATTTGATTTCACATTCTATTGGTAATTAATTTTTTATAATTTGCATTTTTGGTTTTCAATTCCATGTTCTTTATCATGTACTCTTTTTTGTTCTCTTCTTATCTTGGTTTTGATCACTCTAAATCCTTGTCTTCTCACATTCCACACAACTTCAAATCTACATATGGTATGATCTTTGTCTACCTTCACTTAGATGGCGTGTAGCTGGTTTTACCTTCCTTTGTAATTTTTATTCCTTTCAACTTTCATTTATTCCTCCTCTATGTGACCTTTGTCCATGTTCTCCTCTTTGCATAATTGCACTCCAATTTCACATGTTGCAGCCTATATATCTTAAATTTGCATACATTGAATTCTTTTGTCTAAATTTTTAAACATTCATTATTTCTTGCATTACCACCCCAACCTACCTTAGTCATTTGAACTCACTTTTGCTTATTATATTTCTTTTTTCTCTTGCATGACCCTCTCCTTGCTCTTCCCATCTATTCAACCCCTTTACTTTTCTTACTCTCTTTTTTTCCCCAAGGCTGTGTAGCCTCTACTTTCATTTCTCCAACTCTCCTACTAGTCGCAACCCCTCTACCAATCACTCTATTTGGATGTGCTTGTATTTTTCCTCTTATCTCCCTTTCATCTGTACCTCTTCCCATGGTATCACCCCTCTGTATTCTCCTCTCCTCATTTCATTCAAATTTATTTTCTTGTTATCCACAGTCTCTCCTTTCTAACCGCAGTCTCCCCTATGATTCATTTTTATCTACACTAATATTCATTTAGGATAGCATGACTTCAACTATTAATTGGTTTCCAATTTCAATTGGCTCAACCCCCTTGTAAGGCCTAACTAATTCCCAGTAAACTTGGTGATAGACACACAATTCATAGGTGGTTCCTAATTGAATAGTCTATTAAACCCTTGTAAAGAATCCATTTAATTATCAATCAAGGCTAACATAAGCTTGTGATTATGTTGACACTATATGTGCATCTAGAGATTCTATACTACCTATATCATCTAGTATAGGTGGTTGCATATTTGAAAAAGGGAAATAAAGCATAAACTATAAAACAATGAAAAATTATTAAATTTGGAACTATTGCTACGGGTACTTATAGCTTAAGACTATGAGTAGTTCACTATTAAAATTTAAACTCTGTAATTAACTTAATACTGCTAACTTTGACTCACTCTAGAGGATAATGCATTAAGACACAAAAAAAACATGAAGCATAAGACAAGATCTCATTCACATACAAGAAATGAGAAATCTAATTAAGATGATTGCAATAATGAAAGCATCTAATGCAACAACAAAAAATAAAGTGGAGAAAAATTTATTTGAGTGGTCTTTGCTTAAGTTATTGTATCCATATAATAAACTCAAATCTAAACTCCTTGAATCAATTGAACATAACGATAAATTGAAACCTCCTCATTGCATATAACTAGATTTCATAATTCGACAAGAATCTTTAGAGATATCTTATTCATGAAAGCAAAATAGGAAACCAAAAAAGTATTGTATGTGTAATGGAAAAACTATCTCTTTCTAAACACATCCACATGCTATATATACTCCTCAACCATCGAGCCAATTATATAGGTTTGGGGGAGGTTTATTAGAATGAGGACTCAAAACAAAAAAATAAATGCAAATTACCACTCCTTTATGAAATAGAGAGTGATAAATTTTATATAACTGAAATTGTAACTAAAAAGATGGAAGAAGATGATTAGTATTGGAACTCTATTTCAAACGACATAGCAGAGATGTGTACTACGGAAACAGTCACATTGGCTTCCCAATCACTGCAAAATCCTTCTTCATTTAGCTATCTTATTAAATGGTCTGGTGATTCACAATCATCCTCATTAATGAGCACTTCCATTTCTACAACTATTGTGTTCCTATCATTTTGGAATCTCCCCTACATTTTTGTCTAAAATCCTTTGGTTGTGGGTTGCGCTTCCTAGTTGTTGCGGGTTACAATCTGCTTACTTTGACTTCTCGACTACAAGGAGCTAATTCATCTAACATATACACAATACTAATAACCATAAGTGAAACATAGATCCATACTACATTCCATACACACTCACATATTTAATCATGAAATTACCAACATATCATAATCATATTTCCATACATCAAAACCCGGTTCAAGTTGTATGAAGGACATAAAAAGATAGACAAGTTTAAGAATTTATATGAAATGAGCATCTAGAAATATCTAAAAGCATGAACTAAAACAACCAAAAACTAGCTAATACTTGGTCTCATCATTCCCCCAACTAAGACATTTTCTTGTCCCTAAGCAACAAGTTAAGATCAGAGGTTGTATTGCAAGGTAACCACATTCACTCCTTTTCCCTATTTCAAGTAGTAGCCCCCATAAGTTGAAATCCTTTCCCATTTGAAATGTTTTACCTCTTCCCATTTTGCATTCTTCTCCCTTGTCCAATGTGGCACTGGATAAAGGAGCACGGGTGGATGAAAGGTCAGAGGTAACCATGTGAGTCCCTTGTCTCTGGAAATTCCTATGTATCTACAAGATATTTCAAGCATGGCTACAAAATTGTATAAGGAGTGTGGTTCCTTCTTTTGTGATTCAAGAGTCAATTCTTCCCATATTCCTTGCTCAAACTTAAAAGAATGATGGATAAGATCTACAGTTAGTTGTTGCATCCTAGCATAGTCATTCTCTCTAATATTTATAATTCTTCCACCTACACCCTTATGCTTCAGGAGAGTTGTCCATTCCTCTATGATTGTACTAGGGTCCTTTGACTCTTTCCTAATCTAGAGAGAAATAGATTTCTCTCTCAACATAGTATTTCATTATTTCACCCCTTTGCTACTCATTGTTGAAGTAAGAGGCCAATGCTCTAACTTGTAAATCTCCCACAAACATCAATGGGTTCCATTCTATATCATCTAGCAGAGCAAGATTATGCAAGTAAAATTCACATAATTGATCTTGTATATCTAGTGTGGAGTCAACAAAAGTATTTAAAAACTCAAATTTTCTACTCAGGACAATTGGCAATTACTAATTGTATAGTCGTAAAATTGCACCCCTTGCAATTTCACATACATTCTTGCACTTGATTTAGTGTCCACTCTCCTAGAAATTGTGTAGGCTCATTTTAGCCCCTGCATTAGCCTTTTTCCCTTCTCAGAACATGCTCAACACCCCTTTTTTAGCAACTACCCTTGTGTGTCAGCTTTGCATCAAACTTTGGGCTTTTCCCGTTCTTGTTGTTTTGTAGTGTGACGTGTCTGAACATTAGCGTGTTGCGTAGATGTTTGTGTTTCGAGCTAGCATCCTACGACATTTTCAATGCTCAAATAGTTGTCTTCGAGCATGCTTGCCACTTGTCCTCACTTTTTGTCGGTGGTAATAGCCCGATACGCCTTGTAATGGCTGGAGAAGCTTCTTTTCCCTCCTTAAAAGAAGCCTTTTCAATCCCTTTGGCCTTCTAAGATCTTATAACTTCTTCTAGCTTAACCCTCTTCTGCTTTTAGCTCTTCCCTTGCTTTGGATCTACCCTTCTACACTCCAACTCTTGCTTGCACAACTTCATATAGCTTGCTACACCAACATTCTTACATCCTCTCAAGCTCTCTTAGCTTCACTCTTGTGGCTTTATCTCCCTATCTCATGCTTGTGAGCATCTTGGGATTCCATACCCTCTTTCTATTGCATTGTGATACAGGTTCTCCTCCTTGAGTGAGGATTGCTTTTATCACCTCTTTTGTGATACGGGTTTTCCTCCTCGAGTGGGGTTTTCTTTTATCATTCATACTTGGTGGTGCAGGTTCTACTCTTGAGTGGGTTTTTCTTTCACCACACCCTTTGTTCATTTCTTTCTCTCTCTCTTTCTATTTGGTTGTTTGTGGAGGTGGGAACACCAAAACGAGGGTTTGACTGAGGCAAACCCCTATACAACCCCAACGCTTTCTCCAAATCTTACAGACGCAAGTATTGAAGATATCTACTAGCTAGAGGCTTCATTACTTGGATTGTTGTGAGTATTTTCCTTCCTTTCTTCTTCTTATCTTTATTAGTTCTACTTCACTTTATTTCAATTTTGTTACTTTCTTGCATTCTAAGGTTTTTAGCAATCGGAATAGAAGTAGCCACTTTGCCATTTTCTGAGACATTCTCACTTTCTGGTCTATACAAGACGCTAGCGCACTTCTGAGACACCAATGCGCTACGTTGTCATCCATATTCTACGCTGACGTCCTTTGGCCGAGAGCTTGTTAGTTTGTCTAGAAAATCTTTGACTTGCTCTTTCATATTTTGAAACTCTCTTTGCTGATTCTTGAGGTAGTTTAGGGCAGTTCGCCCCATGAGGCTCTTTGAATGAAGAGAACTCGTGAGTAGGAAATCCCCCTTCTCTACATTTTGGTGAACCCAATGTGAAGAAGGAAATCTTATGAAAAACTAAGAATTTATTTACCCCTACTTGGTGGGGTCATAACTTTTGACTCGGTGCTCAGAATTCAGAACTGTTTGCACCGTTGGAAAGGTCTCCTAGAGAACTAGTTCAGTCCCTAAAATACTAGTGCCTTTGAAAATCAAATTTTAGGGACCGATGTAAGTTATGACCTCAAATTATACTCCAAAGACCTCCAAAAATGCGAATTACTAGAACATAGAAAATACCAAAAAAATCATAATGAATTTAATATCTTCTTTTATTAGTTCAATATCTAGTTTTGTTCAAAATGTTAATGATGTTTCATTTCATGCATGTGATAGTGACTTGAATTTACCCATGTCACTTGATATCTTTGATCCTTCTCACAAAAGTCCCCTTACTTCAGAGGATATTTTGTCGCAAGAAGATGAAATCATTGATACTTTCCTTAATGTTACTCTACCTTCTATTCATTCCAATGCACTCTCTTCTAGAGATGATGCATCTATGAATGATGAATCTACTCTTCATCCCAATGCACTCTCTTTTAGAGACATTGCATTGGTAAATGATGACTCTCATCTTCATTCCAATGCACTCTCTTCTAGAGATGTTGCATTTGGAATGATGGATCCCATCTTTGTTCTGATGCACTCTCTTCTAGAGATAATGCATTAGAAAACTATGAACCTCCTTCCACATCTAATTCTCCCTGGATCGATGTTGAGAATGTTTCTTTGAATAATTATTCCAAATTCGATCTTGTCTGGATTGATGTTGAGAATATGTCTTCAAATAATTGTTCTACTAGTTGTGATGATTCTATAAATGTAATATGTGTCTTTGTTTCCCCTCAAAGGCCTAAGAGACTAGTCATTTATGTGACTCCAGCTAGTCCTTCTCCTAAAATGGTTTGTTCCATTAATAGTGTTCCATTTGATAGTGACCCTCTGGATATTCCTATGGCTCCCTCTTACAAAGCGGTAGCCCATACGTATGAGAATAGAATGAATAAACAACCAAGTATTCCTTCAACACCTAAACCTACAACTAAAGCCCCTAGTGATTACAATCTTGTCGAGCAACTTCGAGTTACTCCAGATAAAATCTCACTATGGAACTTGCTTCAGTTTGCTCCAATTTTTCAAGGTATGCTTCAGGAAGCCTTGCAAAAGATCCTCTTTCCTTCTTCTGCTAGGCTGATGGATGCTGATGCATTGATGGCATATGTTCATGCGAATTCACGGAATATTACGTTCTATCTGTAGGAACTCCCACCTTCGAAAGTGCAGAAGCAAGCGGATCCTCTAATGATCATAGTCAACATTAATAAAATTGGTGTTGAACGTACTTTCATTGATGTTGGTTCGAAGTTCAATGTATGTAGCATCGATCTATTGCCTAAAATTAATATTGACTTATCTTCTTTTAATACTTCTTTTGTTATCATTCATGGGTTTGATAATGTTGGGTGACAAGCTCTAGGTACACTAGTATTGCCTTTGTAGCTTGGACCTATTACTGTACCTACCTTTGTATATGTCTTGTCAGAAAAATTACTGTATAACCTTCTTCTTGGTAGACCGTGGATTCATGCTATGGGTGCAATCCCTTCTACCTTGCATAAATCAATTAAGTTCATTACTAACAATAAAGTAGTCACAGTTAAGGCTGACCCTGAGGCTATGCACTTATGTGAGATGATAGCTGTTGGTTAGGCTTCAGTTGTTCCTACTCTTATTCCTTCAGTATTTTCTTGTGTGTTGATGTTTACTCCAGTGGTACCTACTACAAAGGATACTCTTGAGATAAATGTCCCTAAAGAAGACCTTTCTAAAGCAAGAAATCTTAAGTCTGCTCCTACCTCTTCTCAAAAGAATGCATGTCTTGGTGATGATTGGGGTTCTTTAGAATATACAAATTCCTTCAGTAGGGAACATAAAGTTGACTCGATCCACTTATACCTTCTCATAATATCATCCAAATCGACTATCGAAGATGATTATTCTTTTGTATCGCGGGGTACTGTAAGCAATAATTGTAATGTTCTTAGTGTTGATCCTCCTTCTGAGGAAGATGATTACGCTTCTGCTAAAGAAGATGATGTTGACAGTCTTGTTAAAGAGGATGATGGCGATCCCATAGAGGATTGTGATCCCCGTTGTTGGGACAATGCTCTTTATGAGGATCCTCCTTCTTTTCAAGACTTTCAAACACGTTATGGCCCTGGCTTTAAGCTTGTCTCTTCGTCTCTAAATATGGCTACGAGAGTAAATGTTGTGGGAGTAACGAACAAGGCATTCAGGTCCCTATAGAATTCACACCCCATAAGCATAATTTGGAACTTGGTTGCTCGAATGAATGATCTAAATGGAAGCCATGGTTGAGTGACAAAAATTCTTCTCAACCTCGTTCTATTGAAAAGATTCTTTCTCCATTGTCTTCTATCTTTATGCCTTCTTCTTCTTGTGAGTAGTCAAACTTTTCTCCACAAGAGAAAGGCTTGCTTCCTGCTCCTCACCCTTTATCTGAGCAAGAGTGTATTTTTTTGTGGCTTCTAAAATCCTGCTTAATCACTCTTCCTTCTCCTACACACAAGAAAGTTCATAAACATGATAAAACAAAACTTTATTTTTGTGCATACCATCAAGTGTCTGGCCATTCCACTAGCGAATGTAAGGCCTTGAAGGATAAAATACAACAACTTCTTGATTCAGGTGTCATCAAAATCCCATTTGATTGACATACCTGCCTTTACTTCAAATGATAAGTGATATCGAGGTTTACCTCTATCCTGTATATTTGCATGGTTCTCCTCCCCTATATGTTGGGGGTTGTTGGCCTCCTATAATGATTTAACAACAAGGGATTTACAACCGTGATTCAGAGATTGGACATCTAACCTAAATAGCTATTTCAATCATCATGAAGGTGTATTTAACTCGTCAACCTAGGGACGTGAACTTGAAATGGGTCAGCACAGTATGTGCACTAGGAACCCAAAGTACCCATTTTCATCCTACAACTAAGAAAGACACAATGCTGAAAATAAATTGTTTGGAAAAGAATAACATAAAAGTTGATCATCAACCAACAACTACACTGAGCTAAAATGCATGACAAAAATGAAAATCTGAACAACAAACAGGAAACTACTCTATCTGCTTTGGCTGCAGGAACAATCACAAAATGGAATTCTAGTGGTTGCAGGAACAATCGGTGCCAAATTCATAACTAATTACTGAACATAAATTAATACTAAACTAAATGACATAATACTCACCAAGTGGGCCACCTTGGATGAGTATCCTCTAATACTAATGTAAACTTAGATACTCAAACTTAGAACTTCATTTTATTCACTGGAATCATGAGTACAAAAGAGTAGCATAATTGTATTGTTGAAAACTTAAGAATGCAAGTACATCATTAGATCACGCAACCTCTTGAGAAGGAGAATTTGATCCTTATTTATACTACCAACTAAGCAAGGCGGTCAACTCCACGAACTGGGAGGATGCCACTTTAGGGAAAACAAAGAAAGTGGAGAGGTGGTTACACACTCATGGAAACTGGTCAGACGTGCCTGCGGATTTAGCACAACAGTAACGCCTATATTTTCTCAACATCAATAAAGACCATTACAAGGCAGTTACATTTGATTTGCATGGGGAATCTCCTATAGTCGACCTCTGTTGACCTTTGAACAATTCCCTTGTTGGATGTTATGGTGCATGCCCAACTGGTGGTGTCTTTCTCAATTTAGTATCCTCAAATTATATTTGCATGGAAATGTTAGTACGCACAATAATTGCATATATGTAACCGCCTTAAAGAACATTCATTAACCACATGTAGAATTAATATAGATAGTCCATATAACATGCCAATGTCATTAAAGAGTTGTAGAAATAGGATTAGGCCCAATGTCTATAGTTTTGAGGAAATATCATAAAAATATCAACACTTAACATCAAGGTCCATGATAATTTCAACAAATAAATCATAAATTCTACCCAAAGTTAAACCATAAACTAGACTCATCACTCCCCCCAACCTAAGGTTTTGTTGGTCCTCCAGTAGGGGAAGGGTTGTTCTTCTGCTTGGTCAATGCTCTGAAATTTTCAACTGATAATTGTCTTACATCAGTGTTTGTTGTGCATGAATCAAGGTCCCAAAGAATCCTCCCAATCTGTCCAATATGCTCCATCTTTGTCTCTCTGCAGTGCTATCATAGTGGTAAAACTTGAAGTTTTGCATGGGCCACATTAGGGTGGGTGGCTGAAAATTTAGGGGAAGCCAGAATCATCCTTTTGTCCTTCCAATTTGAATATATCTATCAATTCTGTTAAGAGTTACAACATAGTTCTAGATGGAATGAGGCTCAACCTGCTTTAACCCATCAGTTAGTCTGTTCCATCTTTGTGAGAGGTATCTCTTCATAGTTTCCTCTTTTGCTTTTGCCTTTGCCTCATATTCACTGTAGACTGCTTCTATCCAAGGCATAATCCTATTACCATAGCTAGGTTTGAAAAGCATTCTATACCATTCCCTGTGAATGTCCCTTGGATTCCTTGATTCAACCCTAATGGGCAGAGGGATGTTGGATTCCATTTGCTTATAAGCCCCATATTGTTGTCTGCAATGAATCTCATTCTGTACCCAGAACATAAAAACCCTTAATTGGACATCCCCAACATACAACAATGGATTCCAATCATGGTCTTGAGTCACAACATAATTATGCAAATAAAACTCACACAACAGATTCTTCATTTCAAGGGAAACAATCTGATAAGCATTGAAAAATTCAATAGGAGTCTCAATGGAAGGGTTCAAACTTGAGACAATCCTTGCCAGCTTAAAAGAAAGATATTTATCCTTCAAATGCAGAGCATAGACCCTTGGAGGGGTCCTTCATTCTAAAATATGTGGTACCAAAGCTGCCATATCATCCACCTTCTTCTTTAAGGTAGCAATTTTTGCATCCTTGTCTGTAATCTCCTCATCTTTCTTTTGGATTTCCTTCTTTAGCTTGCGTTTCTCCTCCTTCCAGTCTTCTTCCCTTCTTTGCATCTCTTTCCATAAATGCATAGCTACTATGTGCATTGAAAATAAGGGGGGTAATGTATTCCTACCGGCATTTTTCTTGGCACTGATGCTTTGCTCTTCATATAGTACTAACTGCAAGGATTCAGGTTGTCCCGTCAATTACGACTGCAGGGGCACTGATTGTTCTCCCAATTCTTGTTGTTGCTATAGGAAATCCTGATCTTGTTCTTATTCTTGTTCTTTCTCATGCTATAGGATCTCTTGCTATAGGAAATCCTGATTTTCCTCATACTTTTGGTTCTCCACTTGTTTTGCAATATCAGCAAGATCTACCAATGTTATGTTGCCGTCTTAAATATATCCTCTTCCTCGACATTCACCTACCCCATTGGAGCTTCTGTGTCCCCCTGTGATATTTCTCTGGACTTAGGGCTTTCCTGTGGAGGCATACCAAAGGCTGGCCTAACTAGTCTTGATTTTCTTGGAGGGCTTTCATGTTTTTCTTTGGCTACAGGATGAACAGTGTCAACCTTCCGCTTCTTAGAGCTTGGTATTTCTTTTTCTGCTGGCTTCTTTTTAGATTTTCCTTTTCTCATTTCTACCTCTCTCTTTTGTGCCCTAGTTTTCATTAGGATTCCAATTGGAACATCATCATCATAATTTGGAGAGGAACCTTCTTTGTCTGAGTGGTCTGTCCCATAAGAGCTAATTTCTATGGTTTCTTTTGTTGCAAGAGTGTTTACACTAGGGTCTACACCAAAGTTTGAAGCACCAGGAGTGGCTTCAACCATGCTCAATCTCCTACTAGACCTACGGGGTTGAGGTAAAGCCCTAGGTCACAAGTGCTTAGGTCTAATTTGATCAATTTTTATGAATTCTTCCTAGGTCATTCTAGACATATCATGCAATGACTTCTCAGCTAACAATTTAATCAAACAATGGTGGGAAATGGAATTGTCTCTACCTTTCTAAGTCTCGACCATCATGATTGAAAAAAGGTGGTATAGCATGTTCGACACATTCATCCTCCTCCCGCGCCTCATGTGATTCAAGAGCTTGAAGTGCACAAAATGTAGATTCGACTGGCGTCCTTCACAGGTGATATATTTTATGACATAAATAGCCATATGCTTCCATGGCTCGGGCAGAGAGGTTATTTTTGCACCTTGTTTATCTATGCTCAATGAAGGGTCGCTTGGTTATGTAAATTCGGCCCTAGCTAACCTGGTGTCTCTGGAAGCAAGGTAATTTTCACTATCAGTAGGTAGCCCTGTAACTTCTGCAATCCTTTCTTCAGTCACCAATACTTCCAGCCCTTTTACCTTGGCTTTCCCTTCAGACAATGTCTGAGTGAATTCTAGTGCAATGTCTTCATCAAAACCATCTAGCTTTAGGAAGTAGTCTAACCAGCTGCAGTTTCTGAATTCAGCTTGTGAACGTGCATCTTACAGTAATATGTCATGAACTGTGGGTTCATTCCTAATTAACCCACCTCCCATTGTCTGCAATCAAGCAATCACTCTGCGGTTTCCTTCCTGCAATTCTTGTCTGAAAACCAAATTCACCTTCCTGCAACACTTGCTAAATTTCCAATGCTAATGTCGACTGAATTTTCCCTTTTTACTTTACCTTTTGTTTGCAGCTTGAGATTATGATAGGGTCAATAATGGAAAGGAAGGAGTAATAAAGGAAAGCTATGATGGAGAGAAATGGTGGCAGTAGTTAGTGTCACCTCACACATGTGAGCCATGTGAGCCGTCCTCTCACTCAGATTTCATATCGGCTCAATTTAAATTTTTCTGATGTAGACCAACATGGACTAACACGTGGGAAAAGTATTCACATCTTTTTCCTCCCCCCAACCTAAATTTGGACATGTGTCCTCACATGCGAGATGATGATTTGACAGGGGTAGGGAATAATGGCATGCTATGGAGAATGTCTATATTAACATACAACAATTAAATGAATGCACTAAAGACAATTAAGATATAGCAATTAATGCGCACATACCTGAGTGTGTGGAGGATTCGTTGCAAAGATTGTGGAGAAATTTCTATTCACCTTTTTAGGAAATAAGTTGAGCAATTAATGAAAATGAGGTGGGATGAGGTGGAGTGGAATGAAGTGAAGTGATGGAAGAGAGATAAAGGTGGAGATGGATGGGAAGATGGGTGGATGGGTGAAGAAGTGGACTCCCATAGAAGTGGAAGTCTTTATTATGAAAAGTACGTACCTTAATTAGCCAAAAGGAGGGACACTAGGTCCACTTCCTTCGGTTGCAGGAAGCTCGGATGTTGCATATTGAGTGAATTACTGCAAGAACTCCTCCTTGGAAGTTGGCTTGTGATATAATATGAGGCGATGACCATTGACAAACAACTTAAATTTGACTAGGTCAATAGTAGTGAGCTGCACAACACCAACAGGAAAGACCTCAACAACCTCATATGGTCCTAGCCACCTTGTCTACAATTTTCCTGCATTGTCCTGATACCTTGAGTCATAGAGCAGGGCCCAATCTCCTGGTTGGAACTTCTTGTCCTTGATGAACTTATCATGCCACTTGATTCTCTGATCTTGCACTACCTCCGTGTGATGCAAGGCTGCTCTCCTCATCTCATCTAAAGCATTCAGCTGCATGATTCTTTCTCTTTGTGCCTTAGAGATATCCATCCCCAAATCTATTGCAGTCCTAAGAGTCTTATGTTCAAACTCAATGGGAATCATGGTTGTCTTTCCATACAGCAACTCAAATGGAGTGAAGCCTATAGTTTTTTTCCAGGTAGTTCTATAGGCCCAAACAACTTTTGGTAATCTTTTTGCCCAATCCTTTATGTAGATAGCTACTATTTTGGTCAGAATAGCTTCAATTTCTTTGTTGGTTACCTCAACTTGGCCATTGGCCTGGGGGTGATAAGGAGTAGACTTCACATGTCTTATGTTGTACTCATTAACTAGTGTTGCAACAAGGGTTGATGTGAATTGAGCCCCTTGATCACTCACTATCTCTCTTGGAACTCCATACCTTGTGAAAATCTCCTCATAAAGAAATTCTACAACTTTGTTATCTCTTGCATGCTTCATGGCCTTAACTTCTACTCACTTTATTACATAATCAATGCATACTAGGATATAAGACTTACCATTTGATGGAGGGTCAATGGGTCCTACAAAATCCAATCCCCACTTGTCAAGGGGAGTGGTTACTACCTGAGGGTAAAGTGGCATCTCATCAAATTTGGTTGGCCTGTCCATTCTTTGGAATTTGTCACATTTTCTTGTATACCTTCCTGCATCCTTGTGGAGTGTTGGCCAGTAATATCCTGTGTTCAAAATCTTCATTGTTATCCTCTTGGCTGCAAAATGTCCTCCACATGGTTCATTGTGGAATGCATGAAAAATGTCATATGTCTCATCTTCTCTCACACATCTCCTCATGACATGGTCTGGTCCAGTATAAAACAAACATCCAACAATCTATGAGAAAGGAAAATATTTTTCAATGAGTGTCCTCTCTTTTGGAGAGAAGTGAGGAGGAACTCTACCTGTGACCAAATAATTAGCTATGTTAGCATACCAAGGTGTTTGCACACTAATAGAGAATAAATTCTCACCAGGAAAAGAGTCATCTATGGCTTGATTATCCCCTGATGTAGTTAGCCTTGAAATAAAATCTGCAACAACATTGACTTTCGCTGGTTTATCCACAATGGTTATGTCAAACTCATGCATCAACAATAACCATCTTGATAGCCTACTAGATATCAGAGGTTTATTCATGAGATACCTAATGGTTGCATGATCAGTGTGCACAAAGATTGGGTAACCTATTATGTAATGCCTGAATTTGTTTAGGGCATAGATCACTGCCAACATTTCTTTCTTTGTCACTGTATAGTTGAATTAAGCTCCCTGCAAATTTTTGTTGACAAAATAAATGGCATTTTCAATAGCTCCTTCTTTCTCTCCTAAGACTGCTCCTATGGCATAATCTGATGCATCTGTATGGATGTGGAAAGGAAGCTCCCAATTAGGTCCTTTGAGTACAAGAGCATGAGTCGAGGCTACTTTCAAATCAGAAAATGCCTTGTCACAATCTTCAGTCCACTGGAATTCAACATCTTTGGTGAGAAGAGTATACAATAGTGCTACTATTTTTCTAAAATCCTTGATGAAACACCTATAATATCTTGCATGGCCCAAGAAACTCCTAATATCCTTTTGTTTTGCAGGTGTGGAAATTTTTTTGATCACCTCAGTCTTTGCAGAATCTACTTGAATTCCTTTGTGGGAGATGTAGTGGCCAAGGACTACACCTTCCTGCATCATCATGAAGAACTTTTCACTATTTAAAGATAGATTTTGGTCTTCACATCTCTGTAGGACTCTCCTGATATTTTCCAATGCCTGATTGAAATCAACACCATAGGTGGTAAATTCATCCATGTAAATTTCCATGCAATCAAGAAAGATATATGAAAATATGCTAATAACTGTCGTCTGAAAGGTTGCAAGTGCATTACATAAGCCAAATGGGAGTAATGAGTAGGCATAGGTCCCCCATGGACAGGTAAAGATGGTCTTCTCCTAGTCCTCTAGTGTAATTTGGATCTGGTTGTAACCACTGAATCCATCTAGAAAAGAAAAATATTGCTTTCCTCCAAGTGAGTCCAAAACTTGATCTATGAAAGGCAAGGGAAAATGGTCATTTTTAGTGGCAACATTGAGTTCCCTGTAATCAACACAAACTCACTACTTCCCTCTTTTCTTGGGCACAATCACTAATGGAGACACCCATTGGCTAGCTGAAATGGGGTAGATAAATCCTGCATCTAGCAATTTTTGTAGTTCCCCTTTTACAATTTCTCTCAGTGCAGGGTTAATTCTTCTTTGTGGCTGCCTCACTGGGGTGCAATCATCTCTGATTTAAATTTTGTGAGTGCAAAGCTTAGGGTCCAATCCCTTCATATCATGATATTCCAACGCAAATGCATGCTGGTGGGTCCTCAATAAGTTTTCCAATAACAATTGTTGTTCTTCACTCAGTTTGCTGTTAACATTCAGATATTTTCTTTCTGACACCTGCACTTGTGTAGTTAACTCTATCATGGCTGCTTCATTAATCCATGGCACTTTAAGTTCATATGGTAGAAATGTATGGGTCATGCCTGTTGTTGCAAGAAGTCTGGCTATAGGAAGAGTGGCTACAAGAAGAATGTCTGTAGGAAGAGTGGTTGTAGGAAGAGCAGGCATAAGTGTCTTGGCTGGAGCAGTAGAATGAAATAATGATGCTTCCTCCACTTCACAATGGTTTTGAATGATGTTAGCCAATACTTCATCTTCTTCTTGAAGCTACAAGGAGCTTCTATCTAACATCATAAGATTCACCACAAAATTAACTTCCTTGACCTCTTCACCAACATGTGGCCATACGGGATTATCCTCATCATGGGATGACTGAGCAGGAGGATAAAGAACAAAAATTTTGGTGCTCTTCCCATAAAAAATGGTCATGTCACCTAAACGACATCCAATATATGCATCTTCTGTTGCTAACCATGGCCTTCCAAAAATAATGGGATATCCGCCTAGTGTAGCTTTAGGAGAAAGAATCATGAAGTCTGTTGGGTACTCCCAGGAGTCTAGAATTACTACAAGATCCTCTACTATACCATCAGGCTTCATAGTAGAATTATCAAAAAGCTGTAGGATAGTAGGAGTAGATCTCATGCTTGCAACATTTAGTTGTTGTAGGATGTCCTTAGTCATTACATTTATTGCTGCCCCTAAATCAATCAGAGCATTCTTTACTTGGATTTTGTTTATAACAATTGCTACCACAGGACTACCTGGGTCATTGTACTTGGGGATAGTCACTTTCCCAAGCATGATGTCAACTAGTTGTCCCACCACATGAACTATAGTTGGGTCTTTCTTTTTCCTACCTGGCTTCTTGAGGCATGCTTCTTTGATTACCTTTCCATAGATTAGGACATCCTTTATGGCCTCAAATAGAGGTATCTAGACACATATATGCTTTAGGTGATCCAAGATGTCAAAAGTTGTGTCCTCTTTTTCTTCCTTTTTCTTGGCAACTTCCAATCTCTAAGGAAATAGTGGTTCTTGTTCAGTCTGCTTGACTTGGACTGGTTCAGGATTTTTAGGTGCACTTGGCTGAATGGGATCATTCAGAGGTTCTTCTTCCTCTTCTGTAGGAAGCTCAATGATAATGGGCTTGGAAGGGGCTGGTAAAGTAGTTCTTAAATGCATGGATGTCACTTACACTTACAACATATGCAGAAAATTGATTTGAATCAACATAGTATATAGGTTGCTGTTGTGGTTTGTTATTTGGATTGGGTGCAGGTTGAGCTAGTAGCTGAGTAGGTTTAGGTGGATTTGATATTGGATTAGCAGGGGGAGGCATTATAGCAGGTTGTTGGGGCTGAGAAGGTGGCTGCATGTAATTGGTTGTCTAGGTTGGCCACTGCTGTCCCCCCTTCCATTGATTTGTTTGCTGCCAATTTCCTGGAGGTGGCTACCAATGCCCTTTATATTGCTGCCAATTCCTCTAAGGTTGTTGCCACTGGGGTGGAGAGTTTTGATGATTGGTCCAAGCATTTGGAGGGTTACCCCAAGGCTGTGGTGGATATCCTCCATATCTGGATGGATATGGGGGCTGCCATTGGTTACCAAATGAATAGGAATTGAAATATGGCCCAGTATAGGATAGTGGATCCAGTGGCATACCTTATCTTGGAGCCCAAGGCTTCCTTTGTGCAACATAGTAGACTTGGTCTTCTTCAATCTGGATTGGTTTGAACTCAGGTGGAATATGCTTACTTTCAATATTAGCTACCATCTTGCATCTGTAGTCCTTCTTCTGTCTACAATGGGGGCAATACTCTGCCAACATTGCCTATGCTTCCTCTTGTTTCTTCTTGGCCTGGAGTGTATCCAACTGAGTAGCTAGATTTTTTATGATGTCTTGCTTGAAATATGCCAGCAAGTGTGTGATCTCCATCCTTGAAACTCCAGTGGTAGATGACTTACCCATAGAGGATTGGTAAGCTCTCCCTTTCTTTGAAGTTGTCCTAGAATAGTTCTGGCATATTTTCTTGATGTCTTTCCAAGGAACTTGGGTGATATCTCCTCCTACCATCAGGTCCAAGGCATCAGTATAGCTCTCATTCATTCCTCTTAGGAAAATAAGATTTTGTGACTCTTCATTGAGGGTATGGTGTGGAGATTTATGTAAGCAGAACTGAAACCTTGAAATGTAATCCTCTAGGCTCTCATCTTCCTTTTGTTGCATCCTACAAATGTCATCTCCTTTCATGTCACTACCCCTGCAATATTCCTTGTATTTCTCAAGGAACTTTGTCTTCATGTCCTCCCAAGTTTCCACAGTATCTCTGCCTAGGCTCATGAACCATCTTAATGCAACCTCTCTCAAGGTGGTAGGAAATAGCTTAAGCCTATGAGCATCAATGGTATAGTCATAGCTCCTGCAGAGTATATCAAACTTGAACAACAAGGTATCGGGATCTTCTGTAACAAGTCCATAAAACTTAGGAAGGGATAAAGGAAGGATATTTTTAAGATTGTCAACTTCATTCTGATGGGCAATGGGGAAAGGAAAAGTTGGTTGGTTAGGTCTATTTCTATTTGCATCACCCATGCCTGCTTGATGGATTTCCCAAGAAAATGGATTCTCAAAATGATTTTGGTCTTTAAAGGACACTTTAGAACTAGTCAGATCAGGAAATACATTAGCAAAGGGGTTTGGTTCTTCTTCTTCTTAGTTCCATAAGCATCTCTTCTCCTTCTTCTATGCATGCAATATCAACTCACTATTAGCCAACTCACACAAAGAATTGGTAACAAATAAGGGGGGTCATTACTTCCTAAATGAGAGGTATACTAAGAAAAACTTTCAAAAATTCTACAACAAGAAAAATATCAATGACTCCAAATAACTTCCTAGTTTGACACCATCCCCGACAACAACGCCAAAAATGTTGGCCTCTTACAATGATTTAACAACTAGTCCTTTACAGTTGTGATTCAGAGTTTGGACATCTAACCTGAATAGCTATTTCAATCATCATGAAGGTGCATTTAACTTGTCAACCCAGGGACGTGAACTTGAAATGGGCCAGCACAGTATGTGCACTAGGAACCCAAAGTAGCCATTTTCATCCTACAAATAAGAAAAACACAATGCTGAAAATAAATTGCTTGGAAAGGAATAACAGAAAAGATGATCATCAAACAAAAACTACACTAAGCTAAAATACATGACAAAAACGAAAATCTGAACAACAAACATGAAACTACTCTGTCTTCTTTGGTTGCAGGAACAGTCATACAATGAAATTCTAGTGGCTGCAGGAACAGTCGGTGCCATATTCGTAACTAATTACTTAACAAAAAGTAATACTAAACTAATACTAAACTAAAGGACAAGATACTAACCAAGTGGGCCCCCTTGGATGAGTATCCTCTAATACTAATGTAAACTTAGATACTCAAACTTAGAACTTCATTTTATTCACTGGAATCATGAGTACAAAAGAGTAGCATAACTGTATTGTTGAAAACTTAAGAATGCAAGTACTTCATTAGATCACGTAACCTCTTGAGAAGGAGCATCTGATCCTTATTTATACTACCGACTAAGCAAGGCAGTCAACTCCATGAACTGGGAGAATGCCACTTTAGGGAAAACAGAGAAAGTGGAGAGGCGGTTACATGCGCATGAAATCTGGTCAGACGTGCCCGCAGATTTAGCACAACAGTAATGCCTATATTTGCTCAACATCAATAAAAACCATTACAAGGTAGTTACATTCGATTTGCATGGGGAATCTCCTGCTGTTGACCTCCATTGACCTTTGAATGATTCCCTTGCTGGATGTTATGGTGTATGCCTAGCTGGCAGTGTCTTTCTCAATTTAGTATCCTCAAATTATATCTACATGGCAACGTTAGTACGCACAATAATTGCATATCTGTAACCACCTTAAAGAACATTTATTAACCACAAGAAAAATTAATATAGATAGTCCATATAACATGCCAATGTCATTAAAGAGTTGCAAAAATAGGATTAGGCCCAATGTCTATAGTTTTGAGAAAATATCATAAAAATATCAACACTTAACATTAAGGTCCATGATAAATTTAGCAAATAAATCATAAATTCTACCCAAAATTAGACCATAAACTAGACTCATTAGGTGCAACAATAACTTGATCTAGAGATGTGTGTCCTTCTTAAGGACCCCCTCTCTCCTCTATATCTTTCAAATGAAGAGTCCCTTGAGCAGACCCCTTTCTTCTTTTGAAGGGTTCCCAAGGGACCTCTTTGAAAGCTTTTCTCTCTCAAATGAATTATTTGCATCTAGCTTGGGGGTAGCCTGGCTAGACCTCACTTTTCAAATAACACATCCCTTGAGTGGACCCTTTTATTTTGAAGGGTTCTTGAGGGACCCCTTTGAAATATTTCTAATCCATCGACGGTCTGTGTGAAACTCCACTTACTTGCTTGCATGGCCGCTTTCACTTTGCAGGTGCATGTATGAAGCCACTTTCCAATTCTGTGGAGTCCCTTTCCTTGGGTTTCCTCCATGTGAGAGATCTTGGGGGATACCTTCTTATAGGTTTGCGGATCTATAGGGTACTTCTTCTCAGCTTCCTCCATGCGAGAGATCTTGGGGGTGGCTCCCCTATAGGTCTGTGGGTCTATAGGGAACTTTCTTTGGGTTTCCTCCATGTGAGAGATCTTGGGGGATACCTTTCCTATAGGTCTGCGGGTCTATAGGGAACTTTTTTGGGTTTCCTTCATGCGAGATATCTTGAAGGACACCTTCCTTGCAGGTTTGCAGGTCTGTAGGGTGCTTCCTGGCTTCCTCCATGTGAGAGATCTTGGGGGATGCTTGCTTGCAGATTTGCAGGTCTGTAAGGCGCTTTTCTAGGTATCCTTCATGTGAGAGATCTTGAAGGACACCTTCCTTGTAGGTTTGCAGGTTTGTAGGGAGCTTTCCTGGCTTCCTCCATGTGAGAGATCTTGGGGGACACTTCCTTGCAGGTCTGCGTGTCTGTAAGATGCTTTTCTTGGTTTCCTTCATGTGAGAGATCTTGGAGGACACCTTCCTTGCAGGTCTGTGGGCTTGTGAGGTGCTTACATTCTTAAATTCTATCTTCTCTTCTCAACTTGTATATACTGGATCGAAGATCTGCATCTTCTTCATCTTGAGTATATGCTGCTTCCTTTCTTCATTCTAGATTTCTTCTATGTTTTATTTCTTAATTTGGGGATGATGTATAGTACTGAGACAACCTTTCACATTGAGGTCTCTTTTACTTTGCTGACTCAAATCCTTTAGTTTTTTGTGTGCTAACGTTGTTGTCTGGTGCAGGTTTTCCTTGTCTAACGCATTGGTTTTGTAGGCCTTCAGCCTTGGGGGCATGCTTTCATGGTTTGAAGGGTTATCTGCTTCCTCTACAATATCCTTTTGGCATATGATGTTATTTATGTTTAGTAGATTTCCTTTAGCATGCATATTATTGTAGATTCATATTCTTGCTAAAGTGGGGGAAAAATATATAATTGTAAAATTGCACCCCTTGCAATTTCACATACATTCTTGCACCCACTTTAGTGTCCACTCCCCTAGAACTTGTGTAGGCTCATTTTAGCCCCTGCATCAACCTTTTTCCCTTCTCAGGATGCTCAACACCCCTTTTTCAACAACTACCCTTGTGTGTTAGCTCTACATCAAGCTTTGGGGTTTTCCGTTCTTGTTGTTTTGTAGCATGACGTGTACGGACATTAGCACATCGCGCGGACGTCTGCGCACCGCGCTAGCATCCTGCAACATTTTCAATGCTCAAACAACTGTCTCTGAGCATGCTTTCCACTTGTCCTCACCTTTTGTTAGTGGCAACGGCCTGGGACACCTTGTAATGGCTGGAGAAGCTTCTTTTCCCTCCTTAAAATCAATCTTTTCAATCCCTTTGGCCTTCTAAGATATTCTAACTTCTTCTAGCTCAAATTTCTTCTTCTTTTAGCTCTTCCCTTGCTTTGGATCTACCCTTCTACACTCCAACTCTTGCTTGCATAGCTTCATATAGCTTATTACACCAGCATTCTTACATCCTCTCAAGTTCTCTTAGCTTCACTCTTGCAGCTTTATCTCCCTATCTCATGCTTGTGAGCATCTTGGGATTCCAAATCCTCTTTCTATTGCATTGCGATACAAGTTCTCCTCCTTGAGTGGGGATTGCTTTTATCACCTCTTTTGTGATAGGGTTCTCCTCCTCGAGTGGGGTTTTATTTTATCACTCATACTTGGTCGTGCAGGTTCTACTCTTGAGCAAGTTTTGCTTTCACCACACGCTTTGTTCATTTCTCTCTCTCTCTCTCTCTCTTTCTATCTGGTTGTTCATGGAGGTGGGAACACCAAAATGGGGGTTTGACTGAGGCAAACCCCTATACAACCCTAACACTTTCTCCAGATCTTATAGACACAAGTATTGAAGATATTTACTAGTTGGAGGCTTCATTACTTGGATTGTTGTGAGTATTTTCCTTCCTTTCTTCTTCTTATCTTTATCAGTTCTACTTCACTTTATTTCAATTCTGTTACTTTCCTGCATTCTAAGGTTTTTAGCAATTGGAATAAAAGTAGCCACTTTTCCATTTTCTGAGACATTCTCGCTTTTTGGTCTGTATGAGACACTAGCATGCTTCTGAGACGCCAACGTGCTGTGTTGTTGTCCATATTCTGCGCTAATGTCATTTGGCCGAGAGCTTGTCAGTTTGTCCAGAAAATCTCTATGACTTGCTCTTTTGGATTTTGAAACTCTCATCGCTGATTCTTGAGGTAGTTTAGGGAAGTTTTCCCTGTGAGGCTCTTTGAATGAAGAGAACTCATGAGTAGCGAATCCTCCTTCTCTACACTAATTAACTAGTTGAATTAAAAACACAAAAAAAATTCTTGTAAAAATAAAGCATACACCCTGACAGGTGGCCTACATTTTAGGATTTGTGCAACTTTATCTGCAATTTCCTTAGCTCTGAATTTCAGCTACTTCAATTTAGTTTCCTTCTGCTCAAGAACCCTAGTATGGTTAGCTATCATTTCTACTTTTCCCTTCTCCCAAGCTTCCTTCTACTCAGAGAATTCATTAGTTCTTTTCCACAAATCATACCCTAGGGACACAATAGTGGGGTCAGTTGGGGTTCTAATTAGAGGAGGTCTACCTTTAGCCAAATGTTCTTTATTCCCTATTTCCACAAGAGTAAGCTGTTCAAGAACATCCAACTTGGACCCATGTTCAAATTTGTGTATTTTTTCCTCCAATTTTTTAATTTTGATGTCCCTCTCATTGTCCCTTGATTGATAACTTTTCAACAAATCCTCCAATTGCTTTATTCTATCAAGTGCTTCATGCAACTCCTTTCTAACATTTCTTTCTTCAATAAAAAAATCTTCATCCTTTTCTACAAACTGATTATCATCTCCTATGGCATATTCACAACCCTCACAATCAAAGCTTTGTGGGGTTTTATTTCTCATCTTCTTAGCAACAAATACATCCTTCGAATCAAATTCAGAGGTGCTTGTGAAATACCATTGTTGTTTGAGTAGTGTAAGTACATTCCAAAGGGTACCCCCCTTTAATTCTAAATCTATTTCCACTATCACAACATCTTCTTTTTCATGCTTCTTAATTGACCCCTGCATAACACCTTTCTTCTTCAGGTGGCGTGAATGCCTAGGCTGTGTAGATTGCTTTTGCCTCCTTATGGGTGTAGAAGAAGATTCACCTTTTCTTTTCCTAGTTTTTTGTGTTTTGGAAGAAGTAGGGGTTTCTTGGGTTTCTCTTGTGCGGGTTGCTTAGAGGATGCAGGTTGTGAGTCTTGTAGGCTATGCTCCTCTGTTTCTCCTCTGGTGCATGTAGGTGAAGTAGCAGGGGAGCCAAAGGGTATTTCCCTTCCTAATACAATCGGTGATTCCACATTTTTTGGAACAATAGATTCCTAAAGAATATTATTACTATTGATATAATTTAAGAAACTCTCCCATGAAACATGTAGAAAAAAAACCCTCAAACTTATTTTTATCAACAGGATAACTAAGTAGTAATGTGACAATGCAGTATTATTTCTCCTCCTTTTATATTCATAACCCATTCTTTTCAACATATTGTAAATAAAATTGGGAACATTAACTCTTTTATCATGGCGAAGATGGCTTAAATTTTTAAAATGGACTATATATAACAGAGACTACCTACCATCACATGTGATATACTTAATTATATATGAAGCAATAGAAGCCCAAACCCATGGAAAGGATAATATTTTAGTACCTTGGGAGGATGAGTCAAAGTTCTCTCCATGTTCTCTGAATTTTTTCTTGATAGCAACAACATCTTCCCTACTTGGAAACTCTTCCCCTTCTCCTGGAAATCTTGAAACCTCTACAATGGCGGCCTTTGAAGTATCCACTTTCAAACCTCTTACAGTCACCTCATCAATTTGTAAATTAACATAAATTTTTTGGGTCATAACTTTATTGAACTATGTGGGTTTTAAGAAGTAGTCCATCCAACCAACATGTTGAAAAATAGGCAACACCAATCTATCTTCCAACAATTGATTGTGTGCAGATGGTTCTCTTCGGATTGTATCACCACCCATGATGACAATTTGCTTTGTTTTTGCTCAAATTATTTGTTTACCAATCCCTTTCTTCATGTGTGCTTGTGTTTTCCAAATGTTGCTATTCTACCCCTTCTTCTTTCCTTTTGAGTTTGAATTGTAGTTTAGATTGTATACAGAATGGGGAAAAAAAATGGAAAAATATTTACAAAAAGTGTTTGGGTTTTAAAAATTAATAAAATGAAAATGAAGAGTACTTCTACCCCCTAACTAAAGGTATCAAGTGTCCTCACATAATTGTATTATACTTGGTGGAGGGTGAAATGATGTTGTGGAAATATTAAAAATGATATGAAGCATTCAAAATCTAATATGTAAATGTGTAAGAAAACAATTGTCATTTATGATAGTTATGGAAAATTAATGTGTACATGTAGATGTGTAGTGAACTAAAACTCAGCTTGTGTGAAAATGATTTGAACTTCACGTAAAGAGATTTGATGTGACTATTTGCAATTGTAATTAGCAATGAATGATATGACTGCATGGCATGTGGTAAATTATTTTTTTGAAAGGCTACGAGATTTATAGTGATGTGATGTGAAATAAACTACATAGCACATGGAAATTGAGAAATTTGATATGAATGCGACATGGGATGAGGTGGATGAAGCTGCATGTAGTAAAATGATAGCTTATGAGGCTGCATGTACGGAAGAAGAAAGTGTATATGGATGGACATATAATTAATTTGGCTGAAATTTTGAAATTTTCTTATAAGCAAGTGCTATGGGTGTCTTCAACAATAGGTCCCTTTCTAATTTTTTTTTCCTTTAGGTGTGAAGCCACAAGTACCTACTATATCATGGAATACGCTTGAAAATGATTGTTGATTGTTTTCACCTATACTGTGTGTGCATGTGTTCAGTGTGGTAGGAAATTATACCTGAATGACCTCAGTAGGTGATCTGTGTAGCTCATTTGTTGAGTCATGTAAAGAACTTGTTATATCTATTGTTTAATATTTGATGTATGGTACAATGTATTTGTTAGAGTCACTTTCTGGTCCATATTGGTGCATTAAGAAAAGAATAAAGTCATCCTTTCATATTGGCTTCTTATAAAGTTTTAATCTATGTCCATTTACCAATAGTGAAAATATAACTACATCAATTATCTACAACTGTACTACACCATTTTGGAATACTTGTATCTCATAGGGACCTAACCACCTTGTTTGTAACTTCTCTTTATAGTCTTGATACCTTGAGTCATAGAGAAAAACCAATCACCTACACTAAACTGCTTAGTTTTGATGAACTGATCATGCCATCTAATTCTCTATTTTTGAACAACCTCAATGTGGTGCATAACTTCCATCCTTATTTCCTCTAATGCATTCAAATTATGTAATCTCTCCTTTTGTGTTGTTGTTAAGTCCAGTCCTAGTTTTATTGTTGTTCTCAGTGTTCTGTATTAAAATTTAATAGGAAGTACTATTGTTTTTCCATACACCAACTAATATGGTGTAAACCCTGTTGTATTCTTCCAAGTTGTCATATAGGTCCATAATACCTCAGGAAACCTGGCTACCCAATCCTTCTTGTGAATTTGTATTGCTTTGGTTAGAATGTTTTCAATCTCCCTATTTGTTACTTCCACCTACCTATTGGCTTGAGGGTGGTAGGGTGTTGACTTCTTATGCTTGATCTCATATTCTTTCACCAATTTATTTATCAGTTCTGATGTAAATTGGGGACCTTGATATGTGACAATTTCTCTTGGTACTCCATACCTTGTAAATATAACTTCATATGGAAATTTTTCCATGTTTCCATCTCTTGCAAATTGCATTGCTTTAACTTCTACCCACTTTGTTAGATAATCTATGCAAACTAATATATACTCCTTGTTGTTTGATGCTAGTGATATTGATCCAATAAAATCTAGCCCCCATTTATCAAATGGTGTTAGTGCTAACTATGGTTGCAAAGGCATATCATCTATTTTAGTTGTCCTTCCCATTCTTTGATACCTATCACAACTCCTAGTATATTTCATTGCATCCTTATGGAGAGTAGGCTAGTAATATCCAGTGGTGAGAATATTGAGTGCAGTCCTCTTTGCTACAAAGTGTCCCCCATAGGGTTCATCATGGTAGGATTTGAGGATATCATAGACCTCATCTTCTCTAATGTATCTTCTCATAATGTTATCTAGGCATGTGTAGAATAAATAACCAACTATCCGAGAGTAAGGAAAACTTTTGTGTGCCACTTGTCTCTTTTCTCTAGGGGAGAAATGAGGTGGTATATGTCATGCTACTACATAGTTGGAAATATCAGCAAACCAAGGTGTGTGTAGAGATAGAGAAAATAAATGCTCATTCAGAAAAGAATCATCAACAATATCTTCTACTAACTGAGTTGGTAGTCTAGACAGAAAATCTGCCAGTACATTTACTTTACCTAGCTTATCCACTACGGTGATGCCAAATTCTTAAAGTAATAACAACCATCTGACAAGCCTACCACCAACCACTAGTTTATTCATTAAATACCTTATTGTTGTGTGATCAGTGTGGATGAATACTGGATACCTTGTGGTGTAGTGTCTAAACTTGTCGATTGCATAGATAACTACCAACATCTCTTTTTCTGTTACTATATAATTGAGTTCTGCCCCTTGTAGGTTCTTGCTAATGTAATAAATGGTGTAATCTTTATTACCTTCCTTATGTCCAAGCATTGCTCCTATAGAAAATCAGAAGCATCTGTATGTATGTGGAAAGGAAAGGTCCAATTTGGTCCTCTCAAGATAGGTGCTTTGGTTAATTATGTCTTGAGTGCTTCAAAAGAGTTTTGACATTCTATTTTCCACTCAAATTATACATATTTGATGAGTAAAACAAATAAAGGGG
>VDFB02018117.1:0-26595 GCA_007258455.2 Sequoia sempervirens
TATTGAAATCCAATTTTTCTTTTTTTGGGTGAAACAAGGACATCAATACCTAAGGAATGGGTATTTTTGGATTTTTTTTAACAATGGTTTACTATTTTTCCACCTCTGCACAACAAAGAGCTTGATGTTAAGAGAAAAACCTATGTTTAGTAAAAAATGAAAATTAAATACATGATAAAATGAAAATATATCAAGCCTATACTTGTTGGAAAGCTCGTTTTGAGGGATACAATCTTGCAAAATATAATTTTTAAATGATGTTATTTAATCCCTCAAAAGGTAATGAAAAAGTGGTTTTTTTCTAGCATTTTGATAGCTGTGAAGGAGACTCCATTGTGGGTATGATTTAATACTAGAGGGGTTATATCCAATGGGGTTTGATCTAAGGGGGTATTATCTACCCCTCTTCAATTAAAACCCTTTAGATGGGGCCTCTCAAGACAAATCATTAGTTTTTTCTAAAAAATAGTGATTTCAGGAAAAAATCAGCACATCCCAAAAGTGAGACACAGTATTGTGGCAACACCCACAAATAAGTAACATCAACAGTTGACAAAAGGTATGTATTTTTGTAGAAGTAGAAATTATAAGTACTCACTGTCTCATCACTACGACTGGTCAATTTCAAATACTTCAGAGTAACATGATCTATAGGGAAGAATCCCACGGTTGCTCCATCAACCTAACATTACTACATCGGGGGAACTCCCCTCATAGCTCCACTGATAAACCGATGAATACATATAACCTTCTCTCTTGAAGGGACTCCCAAACAATATGGGAAAATATTTACCGATGTTTTTAACGATCTTTGGTACATAAGATGCTGATGTAATATATGAGGACATTTGATTAGAAGATTTTAAAATAGCTGAGCCTTCAATCAAATTAAAGAAACCTATAGGCTACACATGCACTTTCACCTGAAAATAATGCATAAAAGGATCCCAAGCTCTTAATTTTGATAGCATCGAAATCAAAGGATTCCTACAATGTGCACAAGAATATTATTGTCTGACATATTGGCCCTAAGCAATTGTGAAATGATGGCAAACAAATGTTGTGGAGGAGAGGCCATAAGGAATTTTGATTTTCCAAAATGAATTTCTCTGCCAAATGATGTTCCAAATAAGCTTTGCTTCCTATGATGAAGTTGTAAACACAAGTAAATAGAGAAACCTTACAACCTACTATGATTCACATAGCTTTCAAGCATTACAAAAAATAGATAAGTTATCACCTATTAAGATGCGACGAAAAAGAGACAGTGGTACAAAAATTGGAACATAACAATTTCCTTCCAAGTTAAAAGAAAAAAAAATTAAACAGTCATATAAGATTTGTCAAGCCAAGGAATGTAATACAAGAAAAGATTGGAAAATGAATGCAACTTGGAAAACCAAGAAAAATATTCAATGAAAGCTTCATTCATTCAATCAAAATGTACATATTTAACAATATGAAAATGACTATTTAGTTCATCTTCTAGATAATTATTCAACTTCTAGTACAATTAGGATATATATAATATAAAATATGATCCTACTACTTCTAAGATTATGTACACTATTGTTACATCGCCCCTTAATTCATAGGGTAAGAGGTAGAATTACTATTTGTGTTACACATTGGGCAACTTGTTTATTGTACTTATTATTCTTGATACGAAGCTCCAATGTTTTGCAAAAGGTTTTTCCTAAGTGGTTCCTTTTTGCAATTTCTCGAGAACCAAGATATGGAATTGGTATTTAGACATGAGTTTTTTTTTAAGTTGATTCAACTTTCAATGATAATATATTCCATTTTGAGAGAATACTGCACTCATTTGCTATGAATTTTTTCACTACTATTTTCTTTCGAGTGAAGAAATTTGCATTAAAAAGTTGTTCAACTTCTATCTTAACTAGAGAACCCAAAATGGTGGTGGCCATGAGTAGTCCAAAAGTGTGCCAACTACATCATGTGACCTGAAGACTAGATAACCCAAGCTAATTTCACGCATGAGTAACCACAAAGTGTGTTGAAGCCTACATTGAATGACCTAACTTTCTATCAAGATGAAAATATGAAACATTTGTTGTCTACAATATCGACACATAAATTGCTCCTATGGTGTGAAAAAAATTTCCAAAAATGAAGGTAAATGAAGATTTTTCTCCATGCATAATAAAAAAAAAACCAACATGAAGTGTGCAATCTTAGGTGTTCAAGTGTTGAGTTGAACATTACTTGCTATGACACCACTACAATATATTGCAATGACAAATGATCAATCTAGAACATATTGTATGTCTTACCTCTTCATTCAGAAGAAAGAGGCATAGTGATATTAATATTATATAAGGAATTTGATTGGATAATATAATATCCAATGTTGAATTAAAATTGACTGCAAATGCTAAACTTAGCCATAGTGAAACTCCTCTAAAGATGATGTAAGGAAAATAACTAATTTGTGGCAAAGATTCTTAACCACTTTTTCACTAGTAGAGCAAAATGAACTATGTCATACACACCCCACCTACCATGGTCAAATATTTTGTCCTAAATAAAGGAAGGTATGTGGAGGATCTTATCTAATGAGAACCTTTCTTGTATGAACTCAAGGACTATTTTTTAAAGATGGATTTGAAAAGACATGAAAGCTACTAATCTAGCTCAAGTTAGAAATTGAGGGGAATTTAGAGACTTTTAAAGGTATGCATAAGCATTTTCTACACTTGTCTAAGGAAAAGGAAAGGAAAATGTTGTAGAGACCAACAGAAATGTAACCAGAACTAAAATAATTGTTCATCATCCTATCAAAGTATATAGTGGAAGATGATTCCAAGGTGTTAATAGGTCTGCTAAATCAAACCAAGTTACAACAATTGATTTTTAAAGGCTAGGACTGAGAGTCAATCAATACTATTTTATGAAAATAATATAAAGGTTTTATTATTCAATCATACAAATAGATTTTCCACCTTGGTGGGCACCTCCTTGATAATAAAGAGGCTTGTCCAGCCTTGGTAAAGGATACAGTGCAGTTTGATTGGACACAAATTATAAATTGATCAACCAAGAGAGGAGACCAACTAAAAATTGAGCACATGATAAATTTCCTGGCCAACATCAAGAATAATAGTGAATATAGGATGAGTATTTCTAGGAACACTGCTTTTTTAGTTGGATCCTAAAAATGTTGCAACTTATGTTCTTCTCTAAAACATTTGTACGAGGTTCAAATAGTAAAGAGATTGATGAAAGATAGAGGAATTAAAAAAGATACTTGGATGTTATAGTTGGATATGATCTGGTAGACATATATGCCAGATGTGGAATCTTAGAAAAAACACCTGAATTGTTTGACATAATGCCTCAAAGAGACGTCATCTCATGGAATGAAATGATTGATTGTAGAATGTGCACAAAATGGATTTTACAAGGAACCTCTCAAAATATTTGAATTAATGAAGCACTCTGGAACACATCCTAACATTGTTAGCTTTGCTTGGGTTCTTGGTGCATGCAATCATGCAGGTTTAGTGGATGAGGGCTAAACATACTTCACATGTTAGTAACCCTTATTGCATTACAATTTACATATATATTTGATCATTAGGTGTGCATGGTTGATCAACCATTCATATTTTCACCTCTAAATCTATAAATCCATCAGTCCTTCCAAAAAATTAAGGAGCATTCTAAAAAATTCTCTGATCCATTTATGAATATTTGAATCAAATCATTGTCATATTATCAAAGATCTTGCACAAAAGTTGAGCATCCACAAATCCATTCAGTTCACATTTGCCAGTGTACTTTCAACTTGTGCAAAAATGGGATCATTGGAAGAGGGTATGGAAATCCATCAAAGCATAAAAGAGAGTTACAACAACCCTGGTAGACATGTATGCAAAATGTGGAAGCATAGAGAAGGCACATGAACTGTTTGAAAAAATGCCTCAAAGAACTTTTGTCTCATGGAATGAAATGACTGCAGGATATGCATACAATGGATTTGTTGAAAAGGTTTTAAAAAAATTCAAGGAAATGCAAATGGAAGGTGTCAAACCAAACTCTACAACCTTTGTCAACATCCTCCCTGCTTGTGCCAAAATGGGAACTTTGGAACAGGGTATGGATATGCATCAAAGCACAATGAAAGGGGGGTTTTTTCCTAATATTGTAGTAGGAAATGCTCTGGTGGACATGAATGCAAAATTTGAAAGCATACACAAGGCACATGAACTATTTGATAGAATGCCTAAAAGAGATGTCATCTCAAGGAATACAATGATTGCAAGATATGCACATTTTTTTTTTGAAAAGGCTTTAAAATATTTCAAGCAAATGCATTGGCAGGTGTAAAGCCTAATTCCACAACCTTTTCCAGCATCCTCCCTATTTGTTGCAAAATGGGAACTTTGGAATAGGGTATGGACATCCATCAAAGCATAAAGGATAGATAAATTTTGTCAGATGTTGTAGTGGCAACAACCCTTGTAGACATGTATGCAAAATGTGGAAACATAGACAAGGCATGCAAACTGTTTGACAAAATGCCTCAAAGAAATGTGGTCTCATGGACTATAATGATTTTAGGATACAAAAAAATTGAACTTTTTGAAAAGGCTTTAGAAACTTTCAATCAAATGGAATTGGTAGGTGTAAATCTAGACTCCACAACCTTTTCCAGTATCATTGTAACACCCCTCCATTTTGTGCTTTACAATTAATCGAGACAATGTTTTCTCTATGATACTGCTTAATGTTTTGAATTATATTAGTAATCATAAGCACCGTCGATTAGTATCTTGTATTGAGTGAAGAGGGCAGGATATCACTACGCATGCAGCGCCACAATGATTCCACGTTTCCTCTTCCGATTGTGTTTATTATGTTTTATGTATGTTACGACACTTCCGTGTTGTTGTAGGATCTGGTACAAGACATCGACTCCACGGTTCCGCGGGTCTAAGTGTGTCCTTGTCGATGGAAATTGGTGGGAGATAGTAGCTAAGTTTTCTATGAAAAGCCACCACCCTAGTCATAGTGTGTCATCGGGGTTGTCGTCGGGTTGGTTGTTATGTTGCCATGTCTCCGTGTTCTTTATTTTAATTCAAGTTAAATGGCTTATGTTGCTTAACTATTAATTAAATGCTTTTGATTATAATGCTAGGAATGTTACTTTATTAATTAATTTAATTTAGTTAATAAAATAATCTAATACTGGATTAGATTTATTTTATTGATTAATTAAATTAATTGTGGAATTGATTAAGTTATTCCTTGAATTAAAAGTGTTAAAAGATTTAAATTAGTTTGTGTGAAAAGAAGGTTTTAAAATATGTTGAATTCTATTTAGAAAATTGAAAATTGTTTAAGTTATTTAAAATTCCAAATATTTTCAATGCAATGACTTTGGGGTAGAAAATATATTTTTGGAAATAGTTGACTTTTTTTGGTAAAAGATATTTGTTTTTGAATTTGAAAATTGAAATTGGAATTTGAATTAAATTTGGATTTGAATTTGAATTTGCAATTTAATTTGAATTGAATTTGAATGTCAATTTGAAATTTAATTTGAAGTGGATTTGAATTTGAATTTGGAAAATTTGGAAAAAGAATATATTTTCATTTAGGGTTTTTCTTTCAATTTTCTTATGGGAAAATTGGTTGCAAAAGAGGGCTTTTGGATTTTTGGATGGATTCTTGGTTTGAAAATGAAGATCTTGGGAGGAGATTGTCAAAGAATGGAAGCATCAAAGGATCCCTCATCATTTTGTTCTCCAAGTTTCTGGATTCAGGTTTTGTTCTAGTTTTGTGTTGAAGCTTTTAAATCTTTGTTTCAATTTGAATGGAAGTGTAGAAAACCAATCTGAAACCTCTTGAAATCATGAGAGAATAGAAAACAAAAGAACAAAAATCCAACAATAGAAAGAAACTAGAAAACACAAGATCTTGCAAAAGCCACTCGTTTAAAGTTGAAGCTTGAAATATGTGTTTTGAATATCTATAAGCTGTGAATTTTTGTTAAATGAAAATGTGCACAATTTGTCCTAAAAGGAGAAATTCATATATATAACACACATATATATATTCAACATATATATATATTTAGTTGTATGGAATTTCATGTTTTACCCTGTGCGAATTCTGGGAGGTCACACATAGGGGAAACACGTTTTCGCATTTTGTTTTATTGCATTTTTTTTAATGAAAATTTCATATTAAAAAATTGTTGGGTGGGGAAGGGGCCTGCCCCACAGCTGCCCCCCATAGGGAGGCGACTGTGGAGGCAGTGTCGCTGCCTTCACAGATAGTGGCGCTGCCTACACAGTGCCCCCTATGGGGAGGGCTACGTGGTAGCCTCCCATAGGGCCCGCGCCCTGCCTTAGGGTTAGGGTTTGTGGATGGGAAATTTCGCTTTTGTTTTTATTTTTTTATATTTTTTTTCATATATATATTATGTGTAATATTTGTTTTAGTTATTTTATTATTAAAATATATTTAGATAATATATGATTTATATTATATATATATATATAAATAATTTTGATTATATGTTGAGTTAGGATGTAAATGGTAGTTTATAATTCTTTTATATTTAAATAATATTTATATAATTATATATACATTAGTTATATATTTTTATATACATATTAAATATATATTTATATTTAAATATAGGTTAATTAAGATGTTAATTTTCTATAATGGGGTAAAGAAATAAATAAATGTTTTATTATAAAATGATTGATTAAAATTCAATTTTAATTATGATTTATGATTGTGTGAATCGAATTAATTATTTCGTTTTAATTTCCTTCATGTGATTGATTGGATTTAGAAGGTCTTAATGCTAGTTTGTTATTTTAAAGGATCTTATATCCTGCGCTAAATAGTTATAAGGAATAATGTTTGTTCATTTATTGAAAGAAACTGATAAGGTTCATAAAAGACATATTGTTTAGAACTTATATGTGTCATTAACGGATTAAGTATATGACGTATATATGTACTTTGGTTTCCATGTTATGAGAAAAGTTTGTTTGTCAAAATTACATCTTTAAACATTTAAAGAATGTGTGATTATATGATTGTTGATTTTAAGTCATTTCTTGTTGATCATGTAAGTCTTCCAGTTGTGTTTCTTGAGATGATGTTGTTGCCCTTGTGATTGGTTATTGTCTTTCTTGGGTAGTGCATGAGACTTGTATCAGTGGAAACCTGGTTCTTCGTACGGGTTGTGTGACCTTGTGATTAAAGGTTGAGTCGTGTTTTCAGTTTGTTATGTGGGTTATCATTATGTTAGTCAACCTTGTGTTAGCCTTGGGTAGTGCACGCTTTGGTTTTAGTTTTGGACATCTGTAGTGATGTGTTACCTGTTGAGGTGTATTGATTATGTGTGATAAGTGTTAGTGCATTGGCTACCCTTGGCATGTGGTTGAGTTATGTGTTGTCAATAGGGGAGTGGCTTTCAAACGAGCGCCGGGCCCAAAGTGGTTCCAGGATAACTCGTGTGAGAGTCAGTTAATTAAGTGAAAATTAAAATAACTTACTAGGGAGAGAGTAGCTTTGAACATTAATAAGATAATTTAGCCTCGCTCATTGGCTCAAGAGCTTGTACGGGACTTGAGATGAGTCGGGAAGGCCTGGAATGGCAAGATCGTTATCTTGTCTTCTCGAAAGATAATCGATTCCGCTTTGGTGTGCATATGGCGCCGGGTTCGTGAGAGGTTACCAGGATATCCCTAGAGGGGGGCCGAGACCTAGGAAGAACACCATTGGATAACCAATGCAGCCTTTGCGATGACACTCCTCCTATGACAACAGTCAGTATGGTGTTGTATCGTTGGTTTATTTTGTACAGTGATTGTACTCAATTTTGTACTCTGGAAGCATTGTAACCACGATGTTAAGTGATGTGGTATTTGTTCTTGTTTCAGTTCAGTTGTGCTAGCCTGTGTCTAGAGGTAGAAGGTCTTGTCTAGAAAATCCTTGTTACTATCTCCTAGCACAGGGGGTGAGCCTTTTGGTTTCACTTGGTTGGGTGGAACGTGCACCTTCCTCTGTTGGTTTTTTGCTCTTGCTCGTGGGGCGAGTCTTTCATGTTGGAGAGCTCGTTGGATGCAGTTGTTTTTCTGGCTTCGTTCTTTTCAGTTGATCTTATATTCTTTTACCCCTCATTTGTCATCGAGGTGGAATTTGTAATTTGTAATTATGCTCATTGGAATTACCTCATTCGGGGAATGAGTGTTGTAATCATATTGTTTAAATATTGTTAATTGAAATCTTTTGGTATTTCTTATCCTTCGTTGTAATTAATCTTATATGGAATGTATGTTGTCTCATTTCCTTAAGTGATTAATGTTTCGGTTTATATTAAAGTTTGTTTTTGTTTGGGGTTTTAAAGTAATCCTTGTCTCGTGGCCTTAGAGGTTGTTGGCAATGTGTATTCATCTTACATGTTATTTGTACTTAAACAAAAATAATTGGTGCATTTAATTAATGAATTGCAACTTCCTCGAGGGTTGTGTGGTGAGGCATTACACATGGTATCAAAGCCTAGGTTTAAACACTGGAAAATTTAGGATTATGTTGGACCCATTATGTTGTAAGTTGTGTAGGTTTATACTCTAGGCACTATGAGCCCATTGTATTGACCTAGTTGTTTTTCTCTTTCGTGTTGTTTTCCTTTTGGGTTGATTTCTCTTGTTTGCCCATAAGTTGTCGTTAAGTGGTATAGGTCCAATGGTGCAGGAAACCAGTGGAAAGGATAGGATCCTCGGTGTAGTGCGCAATGCATCGATATCCTTTCTATTGGAAGAATGCATTATGGATGATTGTGTAGTGTGTGATTTTGATGTGTTGTGTGTGGTGGACAACAATTAGTTTTGTTGTTGTTTCCACCCTTGCATGTCTTTTGTTGAATGCTTTTGTGAGGGTTAGGCTCGCAAGCCTACCAAGAGGTGTGTTTTGTTTGGCTTCCTTCTTGTTGCTTGGCTCTTTCATTGTGTAAAGGGTTGAGACCCTTGAGTGGTTCTTCAGTGTGGTTGTAGTGTGTTTGTTGGTGGGTTGTAGGTGACATGTGTCACCTAAAATTTCCCTTGCTTGGTTTCTTTGTTCATGTTCTTGGAAAGTTTGTGTGACCTTGAAGGTGCCAAGAAGTTCTTTTTGTGTGCATTCTCCTTTGGAGTTTTGTTGTTTCTCTTCACCATGCAAGTTTTTGGTGCATGTCTTCTTGTGCTTTACCTCCTTGCGTTAACGATTGCTTGATTGACCCTATGTGGTTTTGAAGTTTCTTTTGCATGTATATTTTATTGAGATTATAAATATGGTAATGAAAATGATTGATCATGTTGTTAGTTCATAGATTTTGTGCAGGCTCTCTTTTGATCAATGCACTTGTGTGAAAGTGATTGTATGATGATGAGACCATGTTTGCAATAGTGCTTATGTTAGAATTGTAAATTCTTCTCTCTCCTTCCCTCTCTTCTCATTGGTTTAACAAAGATGCTTGTCCTTGAGTGTGTGGTGTATTGAAAACCCATAGTATGTGGTATCTTATGAGAAAATGTTTATGTATTCATGAAGGTTTGTTTCCTAGATCAAACCTTGGGTAAAGGACCTAAGTCCCCAAGTTGCATTCATAATCATGGAAAATGTATAATCTGAATAGGGAATCATTTTGCAGTAAGTAAAAGTTTAGAGAAAGAAAAGGATTAGTGAAACCATTGCATGTTATTGATAATTAGATAATAGGTGCATCTTGTTGGTGAGGCCTATAGTCCCCAACTTTATTGTTAAGTTTTAAGAAATCATGTTGATGTTAGATTATTGTACCTAGATTCAAAATGCAAAATGTTAAATGAACGTTGAAGTGATAATGTCACATACCTTGGCTTGAGTAAACTTTGTAATGTTATCGCACTATATGTGATTGTATGGAGTTGTGCTAGGGGTACTTGCAGGCTTCCAAGAGTAAGCCTGACCCTAGCGGGGGAGGATGTAACACCCCTCCATTTTGTGCTTTGTTAATAAAACAATATTTTCTCTATGATGCCTTGTGTTTTGATTATGTTAATGATGTAAACTTCGTCAATTAGTGATACTGTATTGGTGAAGGGGACGGGATCACATCACTCACATGCGAGTGCCCCGTGATTCTGCAATTTCCTCTTCACGGTGTGTTTTATTATGTTTTATGTATGTTCGACACTCGTGTTGTTGCAAGATGCAGGTACAGGACATTGACTCCACCTGGTTCCATAGGTTTGAGCGTGTCCCTTGTCTGATGGAAATCGATCGGGAGATAGTAGCTAGGTTTTTCTATGTCAAGCCACCACCCTAGTCACAGTGTGTCGTCGGGTTGGTTGTTATGTTGCCATGTCTCTGTTGTTCTTTATTTTAATTCAAGTTAAATGGCTTATGTTGCTTAACTATTGATTAAATGCTTTTGATTATAATGCTAGGAATGTTACTTTATTAATTAATTTAATTTAGTTAATAAAATAATCTAATACTGGATTAGATTTATTTTATTGATTAATTAAATTAATTGTGAAATTGATTAAGTTATTCCTTGAATTAAAAGTGTTCAAAAATTTAAATTAGTTTGTGTGAAAAGAAGGTTTTAAAATATGTTGAATTCTATTTAGAAAATTGAAAATTGTTTAAGTTATTTAAAATTCCAAATATTTTCAATGCAATGACTTTGGGGTAGAAAAGATATTTTTGGAAATAGTTGACTTTTTTGGTAAAAGATATTTGTTTTTGAATTTGAAATTGAAATTGGAATTTGAATTAAATTTGGATTTGAATTTGAATTTGCAATTTAATTTGAATTGAATTTGAATGTGAATTTGAAATTTAATTTGAAGTGGATTTGAATTTGAATTTGGAAAATTTGGAAAAAGAATATATTTTCATTTAGGGTTTTTCTTTCAATTTTCTTATGGGAAAATTGGTTGCAAAAGAGGGCTTTTGGATTTTTGGATGGATTCTTGGTTGAAAGATGAAGATCTTGGGGGAAGTTTGGCAAGGAATGAAAGCATCAAAGGATCCCTCAATTTGTTCTTCAAATTCCTTGGTTCAGGTTTTATTCTAGTTTTTGTGTTGAAATTTTAAATCTTTGTTTCAATTTGAATGGAAGTGTAGAAAACCAATCTGAATCCTCTTGAAATCATGGGTGAATGGAAAACAAAAGAACAAAGTGTAACCATAGAAAATACAAGAAAAACACAAGATCTTGCAAAACCTCTGTTTAAAGTTGAAAGCTTGAGAAATATGTGTTTGAATATATCTCTGCTATGAATTTTTGTTCTGTAAAAATATTGCACAATTTATCTATAAAAGGATAAATTCATATATATAACACACATATATATATATATACATATATATTCGATATATATATATATTTAGTTGTATGGAATTTCATGTTTTACCCTGTGCGAATTCTGGGAGGTCACACATAGGGGAAACACGTTTTCGCATTTTGTTTTATTGCATTTTTTTTAATGAAAATTTCATATTAAAAAATTGTTGGGTGGGGAAGGGGCCTGCCCCACAGCCGCCCCCCATAGGGAGGCGACTGTGGAGGCAGTGCCGCTGCCTTCACAGATAGTGGCGCTGCCTACACAGTGCCCCCTATGGGGAGGGCTACGTGGTAGCCTCCCATAGGGCCCGCGCCCTGCCTTAGGGTTAGGGTTTGTGGATGGGAAATTTCGCTTTTGTTTTTATTTTTTTATATTTTTTTTCATATATATATTATGTGTAATATTTGTTTTAGTTATTTTATTATTAAAATATATTTAGATAATATATGATTTATATTATATATATATATATATATTAAATAATTTTCATTTTATGTTGAGTTGGGATGTAAATAGTAGTTTATAATTCTTTTATATTTAAATAATATTTATATATTTAAATATAAATATAATTATATATACATTAGTTATATATTTTTATATGCATATTAAATATATATTTATATTTAAATATAGGTTAATTAAGGTGTTAATTTTCTATAATGGGGTAAAGAAATAAATAAATGTTTTATTATAAAATGATTGATTTAAAATTCAATTTTAATTATGATGTATGATTGTGCGAATCGAATTAATTATTTCATTTTAATTTCCTTCATGTGATTGACTGGATTTAGAAGATCTTAACACTAGTTTGTTATTTTTAAAGCATCTTATATCCTTTGCCTTAAATAGTGATAAGGAATAATGTTTGTTCATTTATTGAAAGAAATTGATAAGGTTCATGAAAGACATATTGTTTAGAACTTATATGTGTCATTAACGGATTAAATAAATGACGTATATATGTACTTTGGTTTTCGTGTTATGAGAAAAGTTTGTCAAAATTACACCTTTAGACATTTAAAGAACGCATGATTATATGATTGTTGATTTTAAGTCATTTCTTATTGATCATGTAAGTCTTCTAGTTGTGTTTCTTGAGATGATGTTGTTGCCCTTGTGATTGGTTATTGTCTTTCTTGGGTAGTGCATGAGACTTGTATTAGTGGAAACCTAGTTCTTCGTACGAGTTGTGTGACCTTGTGATTAAAGGTTGAGCCGTGTTTTCAGTTCGTTATGTGGGTTATCATTATGTTAATCAACCTTGTGTTAGCCTTGGGTAGTGCACGCTTTGGTTTTAGTTTTGGACATCTGTAGTGATGTGTTACCTGTTGAGGTATTTTGATTATGTGATAAGTGTTAGTGCATTGGCTACCCTTGGCATGTGGTTGAGTTATGTGTTGTCGATAGGGGAGTGGCTTTCAAACGAGCCAGCCCAAAGTGGTTCCAGGATAACTCGTGTGAGAGTCAAATAAGTGAAAATTAAAATAACTTACTAGGGAGAGAGTAGCTTTGAACATTAAGATAATTTAGCCTCGCTCATTGGCTCAAGGGCTTGTACAAGACTTGAGATGAGTCGAGAAGGCCTGGAATGGAAAGATCGTTATCTTGTCTTCTCGAAAGATATAGATTCCACTCTGGTGTGCATATGGTGGGTTCGTGAGAGGTTACCAAGATATCCCTAGAGGGGGGCCGGACCTAGGAAGAACACCATTGGATAACCAATGCAGCCTTTGCAATGACACTCCTCCTATGACAGCAGTCGGTATGGTGTTGTACCATTGGTTTTTTTGTGCATGATTGTACTCGATTTTGTACTCTGGAGCATTGTAACCACGATGTTAAGTGATGTGGTATTTGTTCTTGTTTTAGTTCAGTTGTGCTAGCCTTGTGTCTAGAGGTAGATGGTCTTGTCTAGGAAATCCTTGTTACTATCTCCTAGCATGGGGGTGAGCCTTTTGGTTTCACTTGGTTGGATGGAACGTGCACCTTCCTCTGTTGGTTTTTTGCTCTTGCTCATGGGGCGAGTCTTTCATGTTGGAGAGCTCGTTTGGATGTAGTTGCTTTTCTAGCTTCGTTCTTTTCAGTTGATCTTATATTCTTTTACCCCTCATTTGTCATCGAGGTGGAATTTGTAATTTGTAATTATGCTCATTGGAATTACCTCATTCGGGGAATGAGTGTTGTAATCATATTGTTTAAATATTGTTAATTGAAATCTTTTGGTATTTCTTATCCTTCGTTGTAATTTATCTTGTATGGAATGTATGTTGTCTCATTTCCTTAAGTGATTAATGTTTCAGTTTATATTAATGTTTGTTGTTGTTTGGGTTTTAAAGTAATCCTTGTCTCGTGGCCTTAGAGGTTGTTGGCAATGTGTATTCATCTTACATGTTATTTGTACTTAAACAAAAAAAAAAATTGGTGCATTTAAGTAGTGAATTGCAACTTCCTCTAGGGTTGGTGGTAGGGCATTACAATCATACCCACCTGTGCCAAATTTGGAGCCTTGGAATAGGGTATGGAAATCCATCAAAGCATAAAGGATAGAGGAATTTTGTTAGATATTGTAGTTACAACTGCTCTTGTAGACATGTATGCTAAATGTGGGATCATAAACAAGGCACTTGAAGTGTTTGAAAAATTGCCTCAAATAAATGTGGTCTCATGGACTGCAATAATTGCAGGATATACACAAATTAGATCTGTTGAAAAGGCTTTAGAAACTTTCAAGAAAATGCAATTTGCAAGTTTAAAGCCAGACTCTGCAACCTTTTCCAACATCCTCTCTGCCTGTTCCAAAATGGAATCTTTGGAATAAGGTATGGAAATCCATGAAAGCATAATAGAAGGGGTATTTTCATCTGGTATTATAGTTGGAAATGCTTTGGTTGAAATGTATGAAAAATGTGGAAGCATAGAGAAAGCATGTGAAGTTTTTGACAAAATGCCTCAAAGAGATGTCATCTCTTGGATTGCAATTATTGTTGGATATGCATAAAATGGATTTGTTGAAAATGCTTTAGAAACTTTCAAGCAAATGCAATTGGTAGGTATAAAGCCAAATTCCACAACCTTTGCCAACATCTTTCCTGCATGTGCCCAAATGGGGGCTTTGGAACATGGTATGAACATCCATCAAAGCATAAATAATAAAGGAATTTTGTCAGATGGTGTAGTTGCAACTACCCTAGTAGACATGTATGCAAAATGTGGAAGCATAGACAAGGCATGTGAACTGTTTGACAAAATGCTTGAAAGATATGCCATCTCATGAGTACGATGATTGTTGGATATGCACAAAATAGATTTGCTGAAAAGGCTTTAGAAACTTTCAAGAAAATGCAATTAGCAGGTGTGAAGCCAAATTCCACAACCTATGCCAACATCCTCCCCGCTTGTGCCAAAATGGGAGCTTTGGAGTAGAGTATGAACATCCATCAGAGCATAATGGATGGGGAATTTTGGTAAGATATTATGGTTGGAAATGCTCTGTTAGACATGTATGAAAAATGTGAAAACATACACAAGGCATGTGAACTCTTTGATGGAATTCCTCAAAGAGATGTCATCTCATGGAATGCAATAATTGCAAGATATGCACAAAATGGATTTTGCAAGGATGCCCTCAAAATATTTGAATTAATGAAGCACTCTGAAACATATCCTAACATTGTAAGCTTTTTTTGTATTCTTTGTGCATGCAACCATGGAGGTTTAGTGGATGAGGGTTGTACATACTTCAATCACATGAGTAAGTAGTATTGCATTACACCTACAGTTGATCATTATGTGTGCATGGTTGACCTTCTTTCCCATGCTGGCTATCTCAAGGACACTCTAAACTATATCATTAAGATGCCAATTAAACCTATGGTGGTTGTGTGGATGTGTTTTCTTGCTTCCTATAGGTTACATATGAATATAGGCTTAGGAGTATTTACAACCACACCGTTCTTCAATTTGGATCCTAAAAATGTTGTGACTTATGTTCTTCTCTCAAACATCTATGCAGAAGTGGGCAGGTGGGGTGAAGTTCAACTATTAAGGAGATTGATGAAAGATAGAGGAATTAAAAAGATACCTGGATTTAGTTGGGCCGAAGGCCATAAAATGGTACTTTTTTTTTGTGTTGGAGAAAAATCACATCCATAGACATAGGGGATGGATGCAATGTTGGAGAAATAAGCTTGGGGGATGAAGGAAAAAGTGCATTTTCCAGATTCAACACATTTACTTATTGATGTGGAAGAGAAGGAAAAATCATTATTTCTTTGCCCCCCATAGTGAAAATTGCTAGTTGCAATTAGTTTGTTAAACACATCCCTAGAACAAGTATTGGGTGCTGATTTTCATAATGCAACAAAATTTGTCTCCAATTTTGTTGGAAGAGAAACTATAGTGATAGATGCAATAAACATGGACAACGATTTCATAGATATTATTGGTGATGCTAAATGAAGCAATTTAAAAGTTAATCTTGCACCACATGAAGGGACAAGGTTTTATTTTCAGTTTATAAAAGGTTTTATTTGTTTTTTACTTTTTACTTTTTATTTGACAAGCTAGACCATGTTGTTGGTGATTGTTTATATACATTGTTGAAATATTTGTCAAAGACCTATTTTCTGATAAGATGGATATTTCATTGAATTATTTTCAGGTAATATGCATGCATATGGAATGAGAAGTTGGAGGAGGTGGAGAATTGGCAAAAAAACAAAAAATGAAATGGGAGAGGTCTCACAATCTGCCCTAGTAATTTTGTACATTTCTTTTGTTTGGATTAGTTGTATTATATTTTTCCTATGTTAGTTTGATTGTTTGAAATTAAAGTACACATCCTAGATTAAATATGTATATTTTCTCTCATTTATGGTTATATATCTTTAATGTTTCTTCACATGCCTTTGCTTATTGAGATGGTTGATAGATTTGGAAGTTCACAAATACTTTTCAATGTAATTGGATTTCACTCTATTTGGTTTTACTTAGAAACGAGCTATTATAATTTATCTATGAAGAAGTTAAAAAAGATACAATTATATTTGTGTTATAAATGGAAAATATGCACGACACTTGAAAAACATAGAATGAGGATTATAGATTGATGTTGGAAAGAAGAGAATAATTTTTTCACATGTAAAAATAAAATCATAATTGATATTGTATTGTAATTTGTAATTGTTAATTATTGTCATTACAAAATTATGCATGATGAGATTTATAAATTGATACCAATGAGATGAGGGTTTGAAGATGTAGGAAGAGCTCAAAAGGGAATTTTATAAATGTTTAGAGTGATGATAGGTTTAAAGTAGGAAAAAGTAGAATCTAAAAGCATTTGTGGTAAGCTACTAAGAGTTAATCTTACTATTCCAATTGTCCTTCAAATGTTTCCTATTCATTACTTGGATCCACCACCTTAATTGCCTAAACACAAGACAAGATTAAAAATTGAGATGCTTTGGATTTGATGATCAATGATATCAATGGATAGTTGAACTACCAAGGTGGAAGGTGGGCCAATCTACCAATATCTACCAGATGAGACCACATGGTTTTGCAAAAGCTAATTGATCATCCCTTATAATGCACTCTAACCCCACTCAATTAATGGTCTAGATCAATTTTACGTCAATATTAATGGTCAAGGGAGATCTTCTCTTCAACCCAAAATTACTTGACCATCTTTGAATTCAAAATCCAACCAAGACATGTCATGTAAACTTATGTTTTTGCACTTGACTATATACCATTTGATTCACCTTGAAGATTAACAACTTTAGCAAATCAGTAGACTACTAAAGTGTTAAATGGTATGATTTATCAAAGCACCTACATCCACCAAAGTTCATTAGATCACACCACATGGTTTCACCAAAACCATTTGATAAAACTGCTCGATATCTATAGGCTTTACTTAAACATCAATCAACATTGAAAGTGGAGATCAAATTTCCCCAAAGATTAGTGATTAAGACCGATTGGTGGATGGCTAAAGTGTTGAGTGGTTTTATTCACCGAAGTGCAATCATTGCTGAAATCCACTAGTTCATGCCACGTGGACATATCATATGCACCTAGCCTCCTACTTTCCATCAATGGCCATAATTTTTGCCTCTCAAGATTGACACCTTCAATAGATGGTTGAGGAGATTGGTAGCTTGATCTACTAATATGCTACAATACACTAGATTGTGCCAAGTAGCCACAATTTCCATTGCCATACAGGGACCCTAAAATAGAATTGTTACACCTCTATCCCAATAAGGATCATACACCTCACCATCCCTTTGAAAAAGGCTCCATGTTGGAGATGCCCATGCTAACAATAGAGACCTTTTTGGCAGATCAATATATGTAAGGCCACAATATGATTCCAATGGAGAAGGAATAATATTAGCAGGTCATAGTGAGCTGCAATATTATCCGTCCCTTATGAATCAACAATTACCAGCTGAGATCCAGTTTATCTCAAAATTAGCAGATCATGTAAATGCAATTTTTTTCCTAGGTATAGTTCAAAATGAAAGGGAGGCATGCACATGGTTGGGATACACTTATCTTTACATTCACATGCTATGAAACCCAGTTCTATATGGTTTATCTGCTAATGCTTTACAAAAAGACAATACCTTAGAAGAGAGAAGGGAAGACTTGGTAAGCATAGCTGTGATTTTCAATTTAGTACATAGTAATTTTACTATGGTATTGTTAGACAAGTATGACCCTTGTATTTTACTTTAATGGTTCTTGTTTGTGCTTCTGATAATTGAACTCTTTGTGTTAACAGATACATTCAGCTGCAACTATCTTGGACAAAAGTAATTTGGTGAAATATGATTGGAAAAGTGGATATTTCTAGGTTAATGATCTAGGATGGATAGCTAGTTATTACTACATCACTCATGGGGAAATGGATACTTATAATGAGCACTTGAAGCCAACAATGGGTGATATTGAGCTATGCCAATTTTTTTTCATTAAGTGAATAGTTTAAATATGTGACAATAAAAGAAGAAGAGAAGATGGAACTTGCAAAGCTCTTAGACCGTGTTCCTATTCCAGTGAAGGAGAGTTTGGAGGATCCAAGTGTCAAGATCAATGTTTTTCTCCAAGCTTACATTTCACAGCTTAAGCTTGAAGGTCTCTCCCGCACGTCTGATATGGTGTTTGTTACTCAAGTATGTATTTATATTGAAAACCTGTGTAGCACAAATCATAATCGTTTTATCAATTTATAAGTGGGTGACTTGAATTTTGTATCCTTTGTAATGCAAATGATAACCATTTTCTACCTTTTTATAAGTGGGTGACTTAAGAATTTTGTGTTGTCCATGAAAATCTAAATTTATCCCTAAGGATGCTGTGCATTTCCACCCTCTTGCTTTTGTTTCTAACCATACAACCCATCCTTAAGTCCTATCTTCTCCAAATCATTCACCTTTGCTAGACAAAAGGAATTTACAATTTGTTATGGAAGCTATTGGATGATGCATGCTATGTAGTTCTAAATAGATTTTTTTTGTTTGGTTATGTGTTGCATAGTGTAGGTCACCTCCTTAGAGCACTTTTTGAGATTGTCCTAAAAAGAGGATGGGCCCAGCTAATAGAGAAGGCACTTAACTTGTGGAAGATGGTTGGAAAGTGCATGTGGAGTGTTCAAACTCCACTTTGACAATTTAAAGGCGTTCCAAATGACATATTGACCAAAATTGAGAAGAAAGATTTAGCTTGGGATCAATATTATGATCTTTTAGCCCAAGAGATTGGAGAGCTCATTCTTTTTCCAAAGATGGGAAAAACCATTCATAAGTTTGTGACAAATTGATTAAAAAGGACTGTAAATACTTGGGTTTGAATAGGATTGAAGTTCTTGAACTGCTGATACAAAGCTTCATATGAAGGATTTATTAATGCAAGGGAGGCATGCACATGGTTGGGATACACTTATCTTTACATTCGCAAGCTACGAAACCCAGTTCTATATGGTCTATCTATTGATGCTTTACAAAAATGAAATACCTTAGAAGAGAGAAGGATAAACTTGGTAAGCATAGTTGTGATTTTCAATTTAGTACATAGTAATTTTACTGTGGTATTGTTAGATAAGTATGAATGAAAAATGATTTTTTTTAAATACTTTTTGATCTTTAAATCTGGCCAAGTACATGATTTCTTGTAAGTCTCAGCAACTTTGGTTGACTTTTTCCTAAAAAATTACATGTTTTAAGTTTTAACCAAAAATCAATGATGATTTTTCCAAGCGATTTCTTGCCATTCAATTTTCTTAGTGAGTACTCACAAGTTTTTTAAACTATGCTTTAACACATTTTATGTTTCTGTAGTGCATCATTATGTAATGCCATTTTTAAAGATTCAACCATGTGTTAATGTTTGAGTAGTCAAGTCTCAAGACACCTTTCACAACTAGTAACCAATAACCCATCTCACATGAATTTTAATGGTTTCCTTGGCACTTATTTCATCTATGTGATGTTCACAACTTCATAGGGATGAAGCACCAAGACTTACCAAGAGATCACTCATCCCAGTACTATTCCAGCTCAAACACATTTAATTATGGAGTCTCCCCTACAATCATGCCCATTTAGATTGCTATCCTATTTAAAAACCTTAAGCTAGTATCGTGCTTTATGAACCATAAATTGTGGGGATCCTTATCTCTTTCATTTTTATGCATTTTTAGGCAACTTCTATATCAAATATTTCAACACAATGACTTTGAGTTTTGGAATGTACTGTGACATTCAATAAATAGGAAAGGATGATTTCAAGAAGAAAGAAGCACAACATTTGATAAACTCCATGGGAAAAAGGTAAGTTGATTTTTTATACTTTTTTAATCTATCCAACATAGAAATGGTCTGGTGTCAAATCTTGTTGATTATCTAAGAAAAAATATCTTCCATACAACTTTCATAATATGTAAAATCATATACAAGAAAGTTGCCAATTTTAAAGATATTTTCAATCAACATCATTCAACGGTCAACCTGCAATGTCTTACAGTGAAGCAAACAAAAAGTTCCAATTTGCATCTATGAAATTTACTATGCTTCAATTGTTCATTGAATTCTGCTTGCTGCTTGTCTTTGTTCTCTTTTAGAATCTGCAGAAAAAAGAACCATATATCTAAATCCAAAATCTTTACCATAGAATTCCCTCAAAATCAAATTAGCAACTAGAAAAGGAACAAAATATTGTTTATGTAACATGAAAACTAAAACCCAAACTCCTGGAAACAATCAATCTAATACCCTTCCTAAGAACAATAATAGTCTTGTTGATGCATAGGATATACTAGAACCTTTTAAGATCATTGTAGAATAATTCAATTATCTACTAGGAAAATATTAAATATTATGAAGCTCGTTATTTATAGAGTGAGAATTTTTTTTATATTCCTGCAAGGGGGTCCAAGATTACATCTTAGCAGCTAATTAATCAGACTACATAGAAAATTTTAATTTTTAAAGGATGATTTTTTTCTTACAAGTAAATAATAGTGGTAGAATATTTTCAACTCAAAAAAAGTACAAAATATATGTATTACAGGTTGGCATTGAAGATTAAAAATGAATGTATATGAATAGATGCTTATTTTGGTGAATAATTTTATCTGACTTTTAAATTTAAATGAAATTTTTTTTATGAACATATTGGAGAATTTACAAAAGATCCCCATATTTGAGAAATTTTGTGAAATATGGCATAGACCTAAAACTTACCCTTATGTTTCTCTTTTGTTTACCAACACTTATTGGGGCACCCAAGTTCAAGTCTCATCTACACAAAATGTCCCTAACAAGTGATACATACTTCTTGTTGGATAACAACCAATTCCTACAATTTGGAGATTACACTAATCCCAAGAGGAATCCCCTCAAAGGAATGATAGGTCAAAACACTAAAAACCCAAAACTCTCACATGTGTACACCCAGCAAAAGGATCTACCTAACAAGTAAGCTTGAAACATGGAGTAATATTCAGAAGGAAAAAAAATCATCTTGGTCATTTTATTATGTGACTTGGAACCTCAAAGGTTCAAGTAGCATAGTTGTTAAAAGGTCGACCACAGGCAAAAGAAAATTTTGTCTTCACAATTAAAACTAATTCCTTGAAGTTGAATAAAATTATCACATCATAGACAAAAGTACAATGTCTTTGAAATTAAAGACAACCCCTAAACTTGAATAAAATCAGTTCCACTATAAAATCAAATGGACTGTGAAGGGGGGATCCAAGTTCAAAGTGAAGAAAGCATGATTTTCATGATAAAGATTCAAAATTTTGTAAAATGGAGCATCCCATGTGAACCCTAGGAAACTGACATTGGGTGCAAGTATGTGGAGAAGTTGATGATAGAGTTAAAGACTTAGAGCCTATAGTACAACCACTAAGCCAAAGGTTATATCAAAAAGGGAATTTACCACATCTACCAAACAAACCCCTGAAGACTATGCAGACAATGGTGTTTACCGGGAGATGGGGAAAATAAACCACATTTTGTTTGAAATGCAATAAAAAAAATTAAAAATCATGCACAGAACAAGGGTATACATATACATAATATTTTAATAACGAATATATAATAATTTAAACAATAATTACCTACTAAAAGCTTACCTCAAAAAGTGGTCTGTCTCTCTGAGTAGACCTGTCCTCAACACATTCTCCACACTTCTCCTTGCAAAAATATTCCAAGCTTCTCTCCTTACTGAAGCTTGGCACTTATTCAAATAAAACTAATTGGATACTTGGTTAGCCATAGTTTTTCCAAACCTAATTTTAGCGTAAGATTTATGACAAACATATTTCTGGAGATAAACATGCATCACTAGATGTGCTTTAGACAGTATTTCTAGCTCTATTTTCATGCATTACCTTTCCATTGGGAAAAACCTCAAATATGGGTCTGGTTAGTTCTCAGTCTAGGTTTGGTGCAAGTACAATCAAGGTATGGACTGAGCCTTTTTCACATTTTTTCTCCTTCTTGTTACTTGCTAAGTAGTCCGTTTTCCTAGTGCAGACCCCAACTTTGAGTCTACTTCAAATCTAGTTTGGGACCTAGGTCGATCTGGATGGGGATTTAGACAAGGGGGCATGCTTTTAATTGTGATTTCATCTTGGATGAACCCAAGCAAACCCACTCACAACAAACACCTAAGGATTCCAAAAAATAAAATTCACTGAAACCATGGAAAGCGACTTACCTAAAAACTCTACACAAATTGTGTCGTGGTGTCGAAGATGTTAATGATACATAATCTAAAACCATCATCAAAACCTTATTTTTAGGTTGCAGCTCACCGAATTGGAGAAGTGAAAGGTCAATACCAATGAGGAAGAGTTTGGAGGAGCAGGAAACCAATAGTGGCAGGGAAAGTAGCAAAAAAATGTGAAAAACATCCCAAAAGATTCATTTAATAGTCTTGCATTGATATGGACACAATTTTATTAGTTAATTTCTATGAATAATATATTTTTTAAAATATTGATGGAATTTCATAATTTTTAGATTTTAGTCTATGGTATAATTTAATAGTTTCAATTTAATATATGTAAATGAAACGAGTGGTATTAATAGCATATGTAGTTGAATGATACAATTCTATATCTTTATATGTGGCAAATGGTTTGAAGCAATGGTAAATGAATTGGAATTTTCAAGAAGCAACTCTGTTAAAATAACAAATGTAATGTGTTTCACATTAATTCATAGAAGCTTCAAATTTAATGCACTTCTAGCCAATGCTAAGTGGCAATGGTAGTAATATATACTTGGGAAATTTCTTTTTTATTTATATATGTGAACTCATTTAAATTATGTATGTTAATATGTTAGAGAGTATGTGTTGAAGTTAGGGATCCCTAACATAATGAGTAATAAAAGTTAAAGAATGTAAATGTTAATTTTTTTTATAAAATATGTGAAGTCCTTAAGATTCCACCGAGAGGCAATTCCTTCCACAATAGGTATTTTTGGTGCACCAAGCAACCTAGGTGGCCAAATGGCCCGCTTAGGTAGGGGTCCCATGAGGGGGTCTTAAGCTCTATGGATTATGATCAAATTCGAAAGAAAAAAGAATAGAGGAGTAATAGTCATTTATTTAGTCATTAATTTAGTCATATATTTAGTCATTTTTATTTATGATATTAGTCATTTATTTAATCATTTTTATTTGTCTGATATTAGTCATTTATTTAGTCATTTAGTTGCGATTTTACCCGATGACCAAATTAGTCATTTATTTTCCAAATACTACTAGTGTTAGTCACATGACTAAATTTTTTAGTCACGTAGTCATTTATTTGCCAAATTATACTAGTTCTATTAGCCAATTGTACATTCATAACCTCAATGGATCAAAATTCTTGTTGTTGATCTTCTATTGAGGGGGGATCTAATGTCACCTTAGCATCTTCATCTATGTAATCCCTATTACTATCTTAATCCTCCTATGCCACAATAACTTCCCAAGTAGGAGAGGTATTGGGAGAAATTCAAACAATATTCTCATGATGCTCAATGATTGGATACTCTAACACCAAGATACCTTCTTCACAAGTAGGAGATGTATCAGGAGAAAAAAACTATGATTCTCTATGATTGCATCCTCTTGCACCAAAATAGTCTCACAAGTGGGGGAGATGTTGGGAGATGAATGAAGATTTGAAAAAGTGATATTAAGAAACGTGTCAATTATTTCATTCTCTTGCACCAAGATACTCTCATAATTAGGGGAGATATTGGGAGAATGACTAACATGCTTGTCAATGAATTCAGTTCATTTCCTTAGACTGTGCTCATAAGTAGGGAGATTAAAATCATATAATCCATGTGTTACCATATCAAAACCACATATTTTAAAAGGAAACATGTTTCTACTTGTCTTATGGTTCAAATGATAAAAATCAGAGAGTTCTATAAATGGAATTGAAAAAAAGACATTAGATCTAGATAGAGGAAACTGAGAGAGCTTTGTCATAGAATTTTAAGCCAAAAATAGTAGGATAAAGCCACCCAAAAAGGACAAAGACGCCTAAGGGAATCTGTATCCTAAACAAGGTTTCTAAAATTTAAAATTTGACTATGTAAGGCACTGCTGAAGGATTCTGGGTTTGCTTGCAAATAGTACACATGAACATTTTTCTAGATTTTATTGATTTTATGCCAATGTGATGTAAAATGCAAGTGTGCAATAATGTGGAATAATTTATGACAATTGTAAATGTAAATTTTTAGATCTAAAATACAATAATTGACTAATTCTAAAATGCCACAACTTGAAAATGATGATTTTAATGCTATTTTGAAATCAAATAATGAAATGTCTTTTTAATTTTTGAACTATATGAAGGATGCCTAAATACATGCAATTAAAAATTCCAATTCAAAGATTTGCAAGAAAAAACAAACTGAAGACATAGGGACAAAGATGTGTGAAAAAGTTTGTTGATCCTAGTGTACAAGGACATAGGCTCCCAAGGGCATCTAAGTCCTTGATAGGAGTTCTTAAAATTCAAAAGTTTAATGCTTATTACATTATCTAAAGGTTCTAATTTTGTATGCAAATAGGTTTGCAAGTGAATATGTTTCTAGGATTTTTACAATTTAAGACAATATGACTCCAATGCAAGTATGCAACAACAAAGAGCAATTTTGAATACAATTTTGAATGTAGATCTGACCTAAATAAATAAAATAAACCCTCATGCAACTTATTATGCAATATGATATGCAAATACTTTGAATTTTTTATGTTTTTATGATACAAAAATGAAACCTTAAATGAGAAATGTAAAGCAATACAAAGTAAAACCTAGATCTAGGGTTAATTTTCAGAAGGTATATGATGTCAAAATGGTAGGTTCACCAAAATGTAACATAATAAAAAGGAAACCCTAAGTTTAATGTCTAAACCTAAGATTACTCTTTGCTCCTTTTTTTGAGGTACATTAGGATGCAAATCAACAAGGTGTATAAATTGACTTTAAACCATGAAGGTGAGTCAATCAGACTTGAATCTGATCCTTTTGTGCCTTAGAAATGGACTAAAATTGATTTTATATTATTGACCTAATTGAACTATGCACCCTAATATGAAAATTACAATATCTCAATGATTAACAAACTAAAACAACTTATAGGTAGATATGGGAAGTGCAAAGGACTTTGTACCTTCCCAAAAAATTTGGTTCTCATCACTATAGAGGGATAGAGTCACCCTAGGGCGTATGGCTCCTTGTACGCTACTTTTTCTCTAGTTTTGAGGTCCTCTAATGATAGATCTAATATTTTGATTCCTAATTACAAAGTTATTAGTGTTGAGAAAAATGTGTCTCAAACTTATTGGTTAAGGCTCTTTGCTTACCAAATTCCATGGTAAAAGACTTAGAAGTTTTGCAGGTAATCGGGTATTGGTCTTTAGGCTTATCTCTTGCCAAATGAAGTTGAAAAAGAATTAGAAAATTTGAAGGGTTTCAGCAATCGGACTTCAAAGTTCCATAGTATGCTTTACTTGTGAAGTCTGTGGTATTGGGTATTGAGAAACCCTGAATCTCGATTTGTGAAAGAACTTCGTTCTTCATTGTTCAGAGGTATGGTTGTCGGTCTAATTGCTTGAGCTCTAAGTATTATGGAGTATGCAGGATCCTCGATCCTTGACAGTCGATGGATAGTCTGATGAATGAGGCTTGTGGTAGTGTGGGATATCCTGTCATCCTGCAATTGTTCATGAGGAGACTAGTGGTCATGCGGGAGGAGTCATAACCTGCAACCTCATGATTGTTAGGTGAAGGGGTCTATGGTATAGTGCTAGGCTATGATATAGTGGTAACCTGCAACCATGTGATGGTTAGTTGGAGATGATTGCGGTATACTGGTATCATGCGATATGGCAATAACTGGCAAAGTGATGAAGGTTACGTGCAACACCATGATTGTTCAAGTTGGTCTTGGCAGTATTGTGATAAAGATGATTAAGTTTGTTTGTGACCATTCATTTGGTTTGGAAGTTGGAATGACGGTTTTCCTGTAACGCTTGAGAAGTATGTATGCAATGTTGTAGTGCATTGTAGGATAGTTGTATGATTAGAGTGAATGTAATGAAGTGCTATTGAGTTCATTTTGGAAAAGAACCTGAATGAGCATAGATCTAAACTTGTATGTAATATTTGGTTTACTGTAATACAAGA
>VDFB02018118.1:0-28124 GCA_007258455.2 Sequoia sempervirens
CTAATAGGTTTTTGGGATGAGATTCAAGAATGAAGAGCACTCTCAAATTCTTATGTCACTCTACAGATCCAAAAATATAAATGGGGCTAGACAAGTTGGTTCCTAGAGCTCAAACTGCACCTTAGATAGCTCTCAATGTCTGAGGATGGAAGCACGAGTCTGGGACAACAGCGTGGCGCGTGGCACACTAGCGTCTCTCAAGCATATTGGCATTCGTACGGCTAGAAAACATAAAATGCAGTGTAAAACACTAGAATCCTACTATCTTCCTAGCTAACTAGCTTTAACGAAATAAATAGAATTATGAACTTTGAAAAGTAACTATGTAAAAGATAGAGTAAATAGATGAAGACAAGGATGACGAATATCAACTCACTAAAGCTCTAGTTCACCAGCAAGATCCACACACACGTTCACTTACACATAAGCAAGAGGGGAAAAATATTGGGTTGTATAGGGGTTTGCCTCAGTCAAACCCCCGCTTTGGTGTTTCCACCTCCACAGACAGCTAGAAAATGCACGAAGTAGAAGGTACGATAAAGGAAAGAAGAGGAAAGTATTGAACACTACGAAAGATGCTATGTTACTCTATCAAACCACAATGAGAAAAGGAAAGTGATGCAATACCACCTCCACCCAAAGGCTCTCAAAGCCAAGGGTGATCCCACAAGACTGGTTTACAATTTCTAGGAGATTTTGATTTTTGTTGAAATCACATATTTTCAAAAAATATAATAATTTAAGCCTTAAAAAGTTCCATTTATAGCATTCCAATTGAAGAGGGTTTGATCAAACCCCCTTGGATAGTATGTATTCCTTTTTTAAGTTTCCCAAAAAGTATAATTTTAAATAAATTTAATTCATTGCATTTTATTTTTATTTATTAGAATGTAATTTTTTCAATCAAAATTAGCTCCTTTGTTCTCAGAATGAAGATTATCAAAAAAATTTGAAAATATGAGTGCACTGTAAAAAATTTGAATTCCCTGGATACATACAAAAAAAAGTTACGCATTATATGGTATACCATGTCTAAATTGTAATTGGTTTGACTTGAAACTCTTGATTAAGGAAAAAAAATCAATAAAACATTCAACTGTTCAACTGAAGTGGAAGCTAATTTGATATCAAAAGTTACAAACTAAATCTTGAAAGAATTAGAATTCATCCTTTCTATGGAAAAAAAGTTATATTTATAATGCAAGACTATCACTCCTTAAAATGTTGTTTTCATGAAAAACTAGCTCTTTCAAAGGGAGATGGAAAAAGAGGTGCAATCTAATCTAAAAATTATTAAAATATATATATATATATATATATATATATTTAGAATCTACAAACAAAATTTCATGAAACTCTAGTTTGCATCATCTTAAAATTCCTCACAGTTTAGTCGCTATAGGTGCCTGAAAGTGAAGATTTAGTGAGAAAAAAATATTTTAGTGTCCAATTTTCCCAGAAATTGTAAACCACTATTGTGGGATCACCCCCAATGAAAGGAGAATGTAAGGAAATGAGCTTCGAAAAGTCAACATGACCGCAACAGTGATTCAAAGGGAGGTCTCACAAGAATCAACTCACAAATTCTATTGTAGAGAAACACATACAAAGATGAAGTTGATGGAGTAACAATTCACTACAATGCTTAATGGAGTTGTGAAAATGTTTAAGAGAATATGATAGGTTGCTAGAAGATCAAGAAATTTCTCAAAGATTAAGTGATGGTCAAATGGATGACTTTGAAGACCAAAATGAGAGAGAAATACGTTGTTTTCAGGTTGGTTGGTTGTGCAGAGGCATTACAATTCATCCCCAATGAGGAGTGTAATGTCCCTATGGACTCCAAAGGTAGGAATCTATTAGGGACAACATCGTTCCATGTAGACGTTTGGATGTCATGCTCGTGTCCCTAACAAAAATACCCCCATTGACACACACAACACATGTTAAGTGGATGGAAGATAGGTGGGTGATGTGGAATTTTGCCTTCAGGTTTGATTTTCTAAGGTGAGGGTATGCAAAAGGGGAATTTACACAAGGAGTGCAAATTCGCTCCTATACACAAGTATGAAAAACCTTGAATTATGAACACGTTGAGGATGAGGGAATTTCTCAGATCCATTGTGCCCTATTTTTGTGGGCTCCCTATGAATATGATATCATAAGATAAATAAAAAAGTAAATAAGTCTTGCTAATGCACATACCAAGTTTTTAAGATATGACCAGTGTTGGTTTTTATGATCAGATTAGAGCATAGAAAATTAATTCAAAATTCAACACAAGAACACAACAGATACCCTGGGAAAACCCTCCACTTGAGGGAGAAAAACCTAGCAACAATATATCACTTATATATTGAATCACAACAATAATCGTCTCCTTACAAGAGGCTGATATGAAGGCCAAAATATAAGCACCAAAATATGATTCAACACAGAAATGCAATGATGCAATTCGTTGATGATAACAACTCAGACTTCTACTATATCGATCTGCCCTTGATAAAGAACTCACAATTGATGAAGCTCAAACTTATGATGAACACGAATGGAATGGATCAGTTTTGAACAATGAAACACATTGAATATATATACAAGTGGAAAGGGAGAGATGCATCCCTTGATACTTCATGTCGGCCTCCAACCAAGAGATATAACTCTAAATAATTTTGTCCCTTCATAAATGAGGCTAGCCTCACTTAATAACAATTATTAATTGTCTCTTAATGAATTTGCATTCATAAGGTATATGATGTTGGCCTTTTAGAGATCGCACCACTTCATGAGATTGAGCCTTCAAAATATGATATTACAATTCAAATAGTCGTTAAGGCTATCATTTTAATTTCCTTCAGGGAGAAGAGAAATGTTGGAAGTAGCAACCCAACACTACTCTATAACATTAACACTCCCTCTCAGTTAGGGAGGATACTTCTAGCTACATGAGACATATCACCTCATTGTGATATAAACCATAATGGTTGCTCCCATATGTGGAAAGAAGAGATATCACCTCACCATGATATCAACCATCATGGCTACTCCCATGGATGAAAAGAAGGGATATCACCTCACCATGATATCAACCATCATGGCTACTCCCATGGATGGAAAGAAGGGATATCACCTCACCATGATATCAACCATCATGGCTACTCCCATGGATGGTATGTACAAGTGCTCATCACTCAACATGATGTTGTCACCTCATCATGATGTTCACCATGGCTCTCCTAGACGGCGAAAACACAACTATAAGAAAATCATCACAAACTCTCTCACGTGATGTTGTCATGGAGTCACACATATGACATCCACCATGGCTCTCCCAGAGGATGGAAACAAGGGATTTCATCTCAAATCTCAAAGAGAAATGCATTAACAAGGGCTTGCACCTCAAATCTCTTCTCAAAGAGAAATGCATTAACAAGGGCTTGCACCTCAAATCTCTCTCAAAGAGAAATGCATTAAAGAGGATCACTGATACTGAGACTCCTTAGCTAGAGCTTGATTCTCCACAATGCCAAGCTTGTAGCAAAAGTACACAAACTTTATCTTGGAGAGAGGCTTGGTGAGAATGTTTGTCATCTGCTCATCAGTGTTGATATACCTCAACTGGATCACTTTCCTCAATACCATATCTCTGATATAGTGGTATTTGATCTCAACATGCTTAGTTATGTCATGAAACACTAGAATGACAGAAAGCTTCTCAAAGCTTTGATTATCACAATGGATTATAGTCGGCTCCAATTATTTTCCAAAAAATCCTGCAAGGAGCTTTCGAAGCCACACTACTTCTTGAGCTGCCATATAAATTGCAATATACTTGACCTTTGCGGTGCTCAATGTCATTGAAGACTACTTCCTACTACACCAAGAGATCATCACAAGCCCCAAACTGAAACAACATCCAGAGGTTCTCTTTAGATCATGACACACCCTGCCCAATCAAAATGAGTATATCCATGCAGCTCTAAGTCCACATCAGAAGAATACCTCAAGCCATATCCAACTGTGCCACACAATTATCTCAGGATATGCTTTGCTGCAACTAGATGTATTTTCCTTGAAGCAACAATCCAATCAATTGTGTATATAGAGGATCCACTAGTTGCAGCCTCCTTAAACTTAAAAAAATGGTTTCCATAGGTGAAGACATGGATTTGCAATCCATCATACCAAATCTCTTCAAGAATTTCCTAAAGATCACAATAGGCCTCTGCCATACTTCTAAACCAAGGAAGTAATGCATGTATCCAAGATCCTTCATGTCAAATTCAGAAGATAACTTCTTCTTGCATTTGATAATGAGGTGATCCTCTTTAGGGAATAAATCAACATAAAGAACCAAGATCAACTAGATTACCATCTTCTTCAGGTTCAGTAGGCTCCCTCTGAATCTTCAAGTACTTGCATCAACCTTCTGACCTCTTCATCCAAGATTGCCTACAATGCTTGCCTTAGAGAAAGTTTTCCACAGTGCACCTTGATATTGTAGAGAATTTAGGATTTTCCTCCTTGATTGAGAATCCCAGATCACTCTATTCTAAATAGGTTTGCGGAGCTACCAATGTCAAATCCAGATTGACTGTCTTATGCAATTTTGATCTCAACAGCTGAAGGGGTCTTCGAAGGACTTTATCATCAACCTTGCAACACTGCAACCTTCACTTCTTCTCAATGAGTTACAAAACTCCCTCTTGATCCCTACTTTAGAGATTGCAAATAAGACTTCTGGAAGTGAACTCCCTCTAGCTACCAACTCAGTCCCATGGCTACAAGTTGTGACTTCATGCTTGATCATTTCTTTGGTCGACATGACTTCCTCACAAGATGCCTCAAGCTTTTCATCACTAAGCAATCTCTCATCACCTTCACTCTCCTAGATCTATCCTGGAAGCATTTTAGAGAGAGGTTACTAACAGTTTATAACTATCCAAAGAAATATCAAGGCTAGAATCATACAAGGTTTACTATCTTAGGTTATAGCATGAATACATAAGAATTTATGAACAATATTAAAACATGAATAAATAAATCAACCTATAAGTGAAATATATCAAAAGATCAGAATGAAGGGATAAAGAAATTTATCTTTATTGAATTTTGATATAACTCTTTCTTCCATCTTTTACTCTTCTCGAGAGTGCTAAACTTAGCACAACAAAAGACAATCTGCACAACTATAGATTTCTTGAATGCATCATGTAGTTAACATGTAGAACCAACCCTCTCCAAGAGTCAAGGCTCTATCATAGTTCATGCATTAGAGAATGATATCGATGTGACCAACTCATCACCATCCAAATTGTAGTTCTCTATTTATTTCAAAGTCACACTCATAAATCTTCATGAAAAAATAATTTGTAAAGAATAATTTGAAAGGATCTTATGCCAGTGAACACAATTCAAGAGAAACCATGATTTCTCTTTACTAATCACTCATGATCCAAATAAATGACATAACAGAAATTCAGCCTAGAAAGGTGATTTCAAACTAAACAAAGAATACTTTTCTCTTTAAATATTCTGATGGATGCAATTATTGGACACAACATGGAACACTGCTCTTGCGCTCAGATCAGTCCACCACCTTCATGACTTGAACACAGGCCCTTTGTAGGGTTAAATTTGAACATGGTCTTTAACCATTCAAATTTATGATGCACTATGTTTCCAGCTGCAATCCACCAGATTATGAAACAAATGAGACACGCTTACTAGCAACACTCAGAGGGTAAGAGATGGATAAGATCATAACTCATAAACTTTATCATATCTTCATAACTCAACATAATGAGTTTCAAAAAAAAAAACAACAAGAACAAGAACAAATACTTATCTCTTGGTGACAATATTTCTCCTTTTGTTAATCTTATTTTGGTTGTACTAGTAAGAGATCCACTCAATGTCCTTGATGCCTCCCAAGCACATGATCAAATATTGCACTCAAATTTTTTGCCCTGTCAACTTTTATTACCTTACAAACATTCATGGCTTCAAGGGATACTAATACCAACGAAATATAGGCCATACTCTACATGGAAAATTATTTCTATAGGCACCCCCCACATATACACCGTTCTTGTTTGCGTCGCTCTCGATTTCAGAACCCAAGAGTTGAAAGTGACTGATTGATATTTGTGGCCTCTTTCAGGCGATCACCCTGAGCACCCAAACTCTTATACCTATTAAATCAATTATTATTATAATATGTTCAACTTTTTAAACTTGCCAAGTCAACCAAATTCAAGTATCCAAATTCATGATGAGTCGCATATTGATATTCCCATTTTGAGTGTGTCAATGCTAGACCCTTCGTGGAATGACCGTGTGAGCTTAACCTCTCAATTGATGCATGGAAATTCTAAGGTGGCCTACAAGCCATGATGGTAAGATATGAATTCTTCATTGTCTGAACTTAAGGAGATCTCAATTCATCAATGCTCATAACACCCGCACGATTCTTCACTTGGAAGCTTGTCTTTGTAGTTCTTATCTCTCTCCCAAGTTAGATGTCGCTCAAGAGTGATGTTCAAACTCCCTTGTAATGACAGTCAACACAGATTCTTCTAATCACGAGGTCCACAATCTTGAAGGAAAATGCCAATCCTCTTATGATCGTCGACCAGAGCCAAAGGCTTTGCCTGGGTGGCGAGATTATTCGTTCCTCCAAATCACACCTTAGTCTAAAGAAAATATGATAAGATCTTTCTTATACCCTCTCTGATACCATGTTGGTTTTAATGATCAAATTAGAGCATAGAAAATTAATTCAAAATTCAACACAAGAACACAACGGATACACTGGGAAAACCCTCCACTTGAGGGAGAAAACCCCAGCAACAATATATCACTTATATATTGAATCACAACAATAATCATCTCCTTATAAGAGGTCGATATGAAGGCCAAAATATGATGCAATACAAAAATGCAATGATGCAATTCGCTGATGATAACAACTCAAAATTCTACTATGTCGATCTGCCCTTGATAAAGAACTTGCACTTGATGAAGCTTGAACTTATGATGAATACGATTGGAATGGATCATTTTTGAACAATGAAACACATCGAATATATATACAAGTGGAAAGGGAGAGACGCATCCCTTGATACTTCATGTCGACCTCCAACCAAGAGATATAACTCTAAATAATCGCGTCCCTTCATATGAGGTTGGCCTCACTTAATAACAATTATTAATTGTCTCTTAATGAATTTGCATTCATAAGGTATATGATGTTAGACTTTTAGAGATCACACCACTTCATGAGATCGAGCCTTCAAAATATGATATTACAATTCAAATAGTCGTTAAGGCTATCATTTGAATTACCTTCAAGGAGACGAGAAGTGTTGGAAGTAGCAACCCGATGCTACTCTATAACATCAACAACCAGAACTATTTGGGAACTTGCTCCACCATTTCACAGTTTCCCTCACTAAAGAATTTGGATGGACCCTCTAAATTGCAAATTTGATGAGAAAACACTTGAGGTTGGATTAATATTATTGAGCCTAAACAAAATATGAAAGTGGGACCAAATCCTATGTGAAGTATTCCTGGAGTACTGAAGTAAGCGGTTTCCATTTCTATGTGGGACACACATTCAATTTATTTATTAATTGATAACTTGGGATTTGAATGCTTTTACCACAAGAGAAACCGATTCCAACAAACCAAGACAAATTTTCTCTTTATGCGGCATCTTTTGAACTAATGTATGGAATGAAAATAGGAAAATTAGCTTCCACCAAACTATTAGAAATTCTAGTTTAATTATAATGGAGTTTTGAACTATTTTAAACCTTTTTGAAAGTGATTTGATGGTGACCACATGACCAAGACCTTTCAAAGATGGGAGGAATTTAATTGTATGGTGAGCTATTTTTTGACAGTAGAGTTAAATGTTGTAAATGCATCTTACAACACTAAATATTAACTCATTTTTTAAAACATTTTTACTTTATTTTATATTAAAATAAAAAAGTATAATATTAAAATAAAATTAGTATAATATAAAAAAATAAGGTGGTAGAAAGGTAGGTTCATAAATTTTAATGAGATCAAGTCTAAAGAAAAATAAATAATAGAATTAAACAATTAATGTAATGTCAACATTAAGTGAATCTTTATCATCATACTTTTGACTTCAAAACATCAATGGAAATAGTATTATAAATGGGCTCCCAACTAGTGAACGTGTCTTCTTCAAGAGCATCTTTGATAGGTTGCTAGATGTGGACTAAAGAAATGGAAAGATATAGATGAAGAAACTTGTTAGAACTAGACCAACCAACATCTCCATGCCCCTAGAAAGAGGCAAAGGGTTGCTTGGAGGGTTGCTTGGGAGGTTGGGACTAGGCACAAGCAGGAGAGTCTCAAGAATTATGAGGTTTGACCCCAGGGATTGAGATCTATGGCCTCTCTTAGCAAATTGATTATAACCATGTTGATGACCCTTTAGAGGAGAGGAAGAGTTTGAAGGAACCTTGACAACAATACATGGGGTATTTCTCTAGTGGTCCAACAACTCCTAGGGACTAGCAACCTCAAGTGCTTCATTTTGCTAGCTTGCACTTGAATTTGCATGAAAATTTTAGAGAAAATCATAGCCTTGGTGCAAAGAGAGAAATGAACATCTGCATTACAATTAGAAAACAAAGAAAAAATTTAATCTTTCAAAACATAAAAGAGAATCTCCACTTAATTTAAAGAATACATATATTGTGAAGTTTGATTTTTGGAGACAGGTATGGGGTTTTGTGTAGAGCTCAATATGAATGGTTTTCCAACGAGCACTCGAGGCTATGACCAAGGATTACACCTTTGCAAGGGTCAAGGAGACAACTTGGAGGATGGTTGTCCAGTAATTATAGTCTAGACCAAGGGTTATACCTTTACGAGGGTCAAGGAGACAACTTGGAGGTTGGTTATCCAATAACTACGGTTTATAATTCAGAAGGTTCATGAGAGGAAGAACTTGGGAATTCGGCTAGGGGCTACACTTTTACGAGGGTTAAGAGATAGCTTGATGGAGCTCCACCTAATTTAGGATTTGTTTCTTTAGAAGGAAAATTTTCTCAAGAATGTATACATATTTTTCAATCAACCGGTTTTATTATGTAAACCTTAAGGGGGGTCCCTTAAAAGGTGAATTAGAGTTTTCAAGGATACAGTTGTAGGAACAATGTAATAAGGGGGAAATGTTGGAAAATATAGTTGGTTGTTGTTGGTTGTCAGTTACTCGAACGGCTTACGCATACCTTTACCTCTCTTCTTTTATATATTGTATCCATGCTTAATGATATATCATCAAATCAATAGCATTTACATTTATTCCCACATGGATACCAATTCATTGTTATAAATATTTTGTTGATTGCTTCCAAATTTTACTTTGTTATATTCTCTATTGAAGTCATCATTTTTTTTAATTTCAATAACCATGATACAAAACATATGTTATGATTTTCAAGGTGATTATGGTTATATGCTTAGGATGCCTCATAATAGTATTGGAAAAATTGGTCCTAATAAATTTGATTCTCCATTATAAACATGTAGTTTATGGTGGAAAAACTATTACTTATAAATGCCTCATAAATAAATTGATGGTGATTTAACCTGCATTTGATCAATAAATTAAAATATATAGGTGATTCAAATCACTGATGATTTCCATTATATTTTTTAAATTGAATTGGATGATATGAACTATTCACCAATTTGTGAAGATTTTCTCCTAAAAAGATCGCTAGTGAAAGAAAAAGGAGGAGAAGAGAAGGAAGAAGAGGCATGGGAATGACAATGGTGAGCTTAATTAATAATTTGGTCAATTTATTTGATGATGCCCATACCATGAGAGATAGATACCAAGAGGATATGGAGAGAATTGACAAGGGACAAGGGTTTGATCCCATCCTTAAACTTGTATACCTCACTACAAAGGAGTTGGAGTTTAGTCCAATAATAATTTGAAACTTTTTCCATTCTATTTATTCATAATAGGTGTTATGGTAAAATTTATTGTCACCATTAAGGAATTAAGATATACTCTTATATTCACAAGAGGTTAATTATTAGTTATGGTGTAAGATGGGTTAATTTGAGGGCTACATAATATGTGAACAAAATAATGAGAAGATGGCATACACCCTATCTAGTGGATTGGGGAAAATAAGGGAGAGTTGTAAAGTGTTTTTTATGTAATTGGTTGGAAGTGAATAAGTGAAAGACAAGATTGAAGCTTGGAGTAGGAAATGTAAATGTGGATTAGTTACTTGTGTGTGTAAAAAATAAGTCTAAAATGCAATAAAGAAGGTTGTATTTGTGTGGTTATAATTTAAGTATTTATTTTGTGTTTGGTTGTATTTTTTGAGCCTTTTTATTATGTAGAAGAAGGTTATTTTCATGAAAATATAAATACAAAATAGAATAAACTTCGTCTAGTTTTAAATTATCATTAATACTTATCTTTAATTTTAGAATCTAAACTAGAATATTGGATAGCATGATAAATTCACTTTTAGATATGAAAAAATTTAAAATTGTGGATTTGAGATTGAGATTGCATTAGAAATGAAGCATGTCAAGGAAAGAAGAGTGGGAAGAGAACATGCTTATTTTTTGTGTCTTAATGTATATTTGATAGATTGAATGAGGTGGAAAAAGGGTAGAACTACTAGGGTTAGTTCCTATTTTTACATTTTGGCTTTTTTTGTTAGTGATGGTACTATCAGTAGTAGCATTTGGTATTACATCCTCATGTTTTCTTAGGCATTCTAACATCCTCCTAGTACACTTGTGTCATGTACTAAGTTGGTACTATCCTCTATATTTTTTTTGATAAAAAATCTACATTAGCGACAACTCACCTACACATGTCCCTACACTCAAATTTTCTAAAAATGAGAAAAGTGGTGCTTAAGGCATATTTGGGTATCTTCCTCTTTCAAATCTTAGATCTGATACATTATTTGGATAAAAATGTAGTTTTAAAAAATATTAACAAGCTATATGTATAAGGTGTAGGTTGATTCGACAATGATGGACTTTTATCTAAGTGACAAGTGCTCTTTTGGATGCCTTAAATATCAAAACATGTACACTAGATCCCTATGTAGTGTACACTACTTGTAAGTTCATTCCTTTACATAATAATTTATAAGCAAACACTAAGCCTTTTATTATTGGAGGAAATAAGAATTTTTGGTGTGTGAAAATGTAAGTGCTTGGGTAAATACAAATATTTTTGAATTTTCAGAATATGAGCATGTGTGGTCTTGTTCAATGAAATGGAATGTAATGCTTTTGCATCCTAGATAGTAGAAATGTTAGAATGAATAATAAGACAGTGTTAATGTGTGATATAAGTCATATTTCAATATGAAATTTGAATTTAAGAATAATTTGTGTTCCAAAGTATTAAAACAGTCAATATTATACTTCTTCAATAACAACACTAAGAAAAATAAAAAAGAATAGTAAAAAATGCTAAATATACGCTTTTCAACCTTATACAAAATAACTCAAAATTAAATGTTCCCATAAAAAATCATAAGGTCTTTTTTCAATCCCACAAGTTTACAAGTTCTAGGATTGATAAGCTTTTCTTTACATGTGCATCACTACTTATATGATTTATAAATCATAATTTGTTTATAGGTGTTAGTGTACAATGTCAAATTTTTAATGTTATAAGAGATGATAGTGCCAATCCTAATACAAATATAATTATCATTTTTTTTGACAAAAAAATTTATAATATATTAATTTAGATTTTTAAAAACATTACAACAAGATTTTCATACTACAATTTTTGTTACTAAAATTACTAGAATAAAAATTGACAATGTTTTCGACAAATCCATCGCCTTTAAGACCCAAAAGAAACCTGAAACCAACAAAATATATATAATACTTACAAATAATATACTAAAATGATCAAACCAAATCATTATAAAAAATAAAATAAAAAAATTACGCCTGTCTATCCGTAACCTTCCTATTACAATTAACATATAAGTATAGCCCTTTCAGTTGACACAAACAACCATGATTACATAAAACTAAGAACAATGACATCCTAGCACTGCCAAACGAAATTACAACCAACAGTTAAGAAGAGATATTATCTACAATTTCTTATCACTGACAACACTCTCAAGCCTCTGAAATACATATACATAGGGAAGAAAACATCAAGTATTTGTAGCTTCAGCGTTGTTGGGTTCAAGTGAGTTAGAATGTTCCTCAGACTCGGGATCGATCCAGTTGGGACGGACTCGGGCGTTTTCCAGCACCCCCCTCGCCTTCCCTGCCATACAAACTGTCTCCCATATTTTATCTTCCTCAAAATCCCTTGCCCACTCCCTGCAACTCGTTACCAACTTAGCTGTGACTTGTAAAACACAACTAGCAATAACAGTATCCAAGTGATCTTCTATCTTGTTCTGCAGTAAGCCACCATTTCTACGCAGTATGCCTTTGCACACTCTATACAAACTGTAGCTGGGTGCTATTTTCCTCAAGTCCCTGGAGTCTTGTACCTCCACACGTGTCCCTTGTTCTACTAGCCCGTTGTCTTTGAGAAACTGCTCGGCCTCTTCCTGTATTTTCAGGATCTCTACAGAAGGTTGCTCAACCCTAGGAATATTTTTACGTGAAGAAACGGAATTTTGTACCATCTTGAACTCTTGGTCTGCTGCCTTGCCCATCTGATTGGCCTTGATACCCACTATTTCTAGAATGCTCAGTTCATCCTCTTCGATGTCCGCACTGTCCAAGAAATCCATGAAATCCCTCGCCTGTACAAATGCTTTCATGGCTCTGTCCAGACGTTCAGAAGTAGGGAAGAGTTTGACAATGATTTTGAAATAAGACACAGCCGTCATCTTCCAGCACATTTTATCCAGACTGGGGAAATACTCTTTCACAGTTGGCAATGATTCAAACTCCGGCTGATTTACAAACGTTCCATTAACATAGTCTTCCGATTCACATCTTTGAGCAACCAAAGCGATCAACTCTTTGTACTCTCTGCCTTCATCGCATCCAGCTTTTATACTGTCTTTTGTTTGTTTGATAAATTTCTTGTCGGCTACCCAGAGACTGGCTGCCCTTTCATCCGGCATGCGTACGCGCTCCAAAACCTCACGGTGCTTGTCAAACTCTGAGAAATCATGCCGCGCATCTTCAGAAGCGTAGTAAAGGAGATTTTGGCTCCCGAGAAGGCATCCGCGGACAAACCGGTTGCCGATTACAATCTCCGACAAAAACCAACAAGCTTTGGCGAATGACACCACGAAAGCCTGCAGCGCCCAGAGAAAAGATGTTACACACATCTTCGCTAGAGAAAGGTAACACACTTGAACCCACGATAAGATTTTCAGAAGAAAGCAGGTAATCTGCATCTCTTCTTGTAGATCAGCAATATGACTTTCCCACCCGTATTTCATCTCCATGATGTGCCTTGTCCAGAAATTCTCTACAACAAAGACTCTTCTTCTTTTGTTTGCTCTTGGAAAGTAGACAATGGCCGTGATCCATCTCCAACATATGGCAATCCACACAACAAAGATGAAAGCACACTGAAGCAACAATGTGGTGCGCCGTAAGTCGTCGAGATGATCGTTATGCTCAATAATATCCTTGTATTTTAGGAATTTGAATTTGAGCAACTAAAACACAATACGAAGTGTGACCACCATGCCTGCTGCTGAGCTCAACACAGACCTGGCAATGACGTACTCGGGTCGACAAGCGCGAGCCAGAAGCCATGATTTGAACACCTCCTCTTCAAACCCCTTCCATGACTTGTCTTGTATTTCTTTGGTCGAGAGAGCCGCCGCAATCCTCTGGGAGAGAATTTCTCGAATGGTGTTGCCTGCAGTAATGGTAGAGCCTAAAAAGACGATGAGGAATAGAACAGAAACTACTATACCCCAGCTCGATGCGACGTACCATGTTCTGATTGATGGCTCTCGCTGCAATTCATTCACCACCTCGTATTCGAAACCGTAGTCCTCCTTATTGGTGGTGTGGAGGAATATTCTGAAGAGCTCTTTGCTCCTGTGTAGGAAGTAAAGCTCAGAGATGATACCAGTGAATAAACTGATGGCCAACGCAGAGATATCTCCCCATTGGTCTCGAGAGCCAGACCGGGCCATCCCGGTAGCAGATAGCCCATGAACACACAAATTATCAGCCTTCCACTGTCAATTAGGAGATGATTGCCAAGCAACATTGCCACCTCTTGAATGTTGGGTTTGTCTGAAATGCTGACAGACATGGTGTCCAGCTGTGACAGAACCTCAATTGTGAGCGCGCTGAGAATGAGGGCATTTCCCGGTATCCAGTTTGCCCTCTTTTTACGGGCTCCCCGTGCATCTGATACTATCAGATAAATAAAGTAACAAAGTCCTAATAATGCACATATCAGGTTCTTAAGATCTGACCAGAAGTGTTTGGGAACCTGCTCCTCCATTTCAGTCCCCTCACCAAAACAATTTGGATAGACCCTCTAAATGTCAAGGCTGAATAACCTCGATGAAAAAACACTTGTGAGGGTGCGTAAATGTGAATGAGCCTGAACAGAAAGTAAAAGTGGGTCTGAATACAACGTTAAATATTCATGGAGTACTGATGTGAGCAGTTTCTCTTTATACATGGAAAACACATGCAATTTATTCCGAACTGATAGCACGGAATTTCAATTGTTTTCCAACAGGAGAAGACAATTCCAACGAGTAGGGACGATCTTTCACATTACTCGAGAACTTTATCACCAATAATGTAGAATACTAGTGAAGAATTTGGAATTTGAAAGCAAGAGTGAAAGCAAAAGGAAAAAGGAACAAATTATAATGGGAATATCAAAAGTGAAAGCAAAAAGAAAAACGTAAAAATTATAATGGAAATGCTGTTTTCCACAAAATTATTGAAGAACGTAGAATGTACAATTGCCATGATCACATTGGAATGTGAGCTTTCGCTTTTGACCCTTGGATATTAGTTAAGGGTTTTAAATTGATCTTCAAAAAGCAAAGTAGGTATAGAGAGCATCATCTCATCATCTTCTTTCATTTCATATCAAGTACAAGGTGAGAAAGAATGTGAAAATTGAACCAGGTCTAATGATAATTAAAATTTAGTGCTTGAGTATTTTAGATTTATGAATAATTGTGTATTATAAAAAAAATGGTTAAGAAGATTTTGGTTTTGTATGTAGCTTTTTAAGAAATGATATTAATGGATGTGTTAAAAAGGTTAATGATTATTTTAGCTTTTTTCATAGTAGTAAAAAATATAGATGCATATTTGACAATAGTGTATTTCAAATTTGAGAGTAATATGTTTCTTTTTGACAACAATCTATTTCATCTTCAACAATAGTTTGTGTCATCTTCAATAGTAGCTTGTGTTGTCTTCAACAATACCTTTCCACTTCAACAACAAACAATGTAATTTTTATTCTAGCATGATTCATTATAATAATATAGTGACTTGAACAAGGAAAAATTGGCAATTGTCCAAGATGGGTCAAGGAAAAAATGATTGTTGTCCAAGATTGTTTATAATGACATTAACCACAAAGGACATTTGGTGTTGTCTTTTGTTTAAATAGACTTTTTTAATATCTCTAACTTGTCAATATGGGTTGAATTTGATCTTGTTAGCATTCATTTAACACTTGGCACACATAAAAGCTATGAAACAAGGTAGTTCTAGTTTTATCAAAGTGCTAAAGGATGTTTAGGGAAGAGGAGTGTGATGTTAGTGGTATCACTCCTTTTGGTAGTTGTTTATCTACATAAAGGGACTATGCATTTTTCTTTCCCATTTTGGATGGTGTTAGGGCTTCAGTTCTCACTATCTTTTGGTAGCTATTCTTTCTTCTTATTCACGTATGTTGAACTTGCAAGATTGATTATTATTCATATTCATGTGTGAAGGTGTTTCACTCATGGGAGTTCTTGGCTAGTAGTGACTATGGTTAGATCATTACCCATGATAAATGATTCTTTGCAAAGTTGGGGTAAGATTAATTTTAGAACTTCATCTATTCTATAATGTAATCACATATTTAAATATTTACATGGATTAATTTTTTAAAGGAAAATAAGGTTTCCTTAAGATTAACCTAGGGTAATTAAATAAATTTCTAACCAGTTAATCATAATGAACTAGATTAACTAATTATAGTTGGTTCTAATCATTTGATAGTTTACAATAACTTAATTAGGAAAAAAAATTGTAATAAAATGGAGTACTTAGCTCTATGAATAAATAATAAATACCAATGAAGAAAATTATGATATCATATTCCAGTGCATGCTTAGAAAATAATGCCTCTTAGTCAATAATATATCTCAGTATTTATACTAAATTTGAGCTCAACCAAATGACAACTTGATGGAAGGTTATAGAATAGTCCTCTTAGTTTGGATTCATCCCTGCACATTGCGTAGTCTTACTCTTTTACTCACCTATTGCTTCTCTATGTCCTCCTTTTATATATATATACAAAGTTGTCAATCTTTATAAAAACTTTGAAGGATTTTTGTTATATCACAAGGAGAAAATTTCTTCAAGTTCAATCCCTTGGAAAAATGTGTAGAAGATAATAAAATAAGGTATCAAGTATGTAGATTTGTTAATCCTTTTAGTGCATCAAATCAAAATGTGTTTCTATTAATCTCTTTAAATAATTTAGGATGAGCAAGTATATGTATATTCTAGATGATGTATTTAATGAATACATTGAATGTATTTAAATACTAGCACATAGCATCAAATTATACCTAACAGGTATTTAGTCAGTTTGAGGTAAGATACTCTTGGAAATGTGAAATTATTTTTCTTTATCTAGCATTGATTAAGGAGTTGATGATGAGTACCACATGTGTATATCAAAAAAAAATTGCCTTTTACCATACAACATGTGTACATCATGTAGTTGTACTACTCAAATTTTCTATTTTTTCAAAGCCTTCTTCAAAGAGGATTCAACAAGTTAGATGTTTATGGTTTAGTTACTCATATTTTTCTTGTATGAGATGAATCATAAATTGTTGTAATAATGAATTGATTTCGTAGATGATAAGATATTGTTAGACCTTTGTCCATGGTTTTTTCTTGTTACATTACTAGGTTTTCCATGTAAATTTGTATGTTCTTAGTTTATTTCTTTTCATATATTTATTTTTATAATGCCAATTTTCTTAGTAGATACTACATAAGGCCAATTAGCCAAAATTTAAAAAGAAAGTTTCAAAAGGAAGGGAAAAACCTCATGTTAGTTTTTATGATTAGATATAAAAGCAAAAATTTAATTTAAATCCAGACATAATAACATAGCATATACCCTGGGAAAACCCTCCTCTTGAGGGAGAAAAACCTAGCAACAATATATCACTTATATATTGAATGATAAACAAAAGTCTCCTTTACAATGAGGTCAATGATAAGGCCAAGAATAGCACCACAACTTGATGCTAACACAGAAACAATATGATGCTTATGCTGATGAAAAACTCATCCTTCTACAATGCTATAATCAACCTCTTCAATATATTAAACTACCTCTTCAATATGTTGATCTGCACATGAAGTATATCTCCCTTGAAGCTCACAATCAATGCAATGAAATGACTCGCACAATAAGGAAGAATATGACCATCGATGAACAATTGAATGAATACAATGATTGAATGGCATCTCCAATATATACTATTCGATGATGAGGACTCAAGGGTTGTGTCTCTTCAAATGCACAAGGTCGGTCACCAATGAGGAGATATGATTCTTCAACAAAATCGTCGATTGTGTAGGAGGTCGGCCTCAAGCATTGTACCTCTTCAAAGGGTGGAAAAGTAACATAAGTTGGCCTCAATGATAATAAATAAATATTAAATGTTATTTAATAAAAGACGTGTCTCTATCAAAATAGCCTTATCAAATTAAATAGCCAATAAGCTATGATTTAATTTAATCTTCATAGGCGGATCTAGACTAGAAGTAGAAGCCCGACACTGCTCCTCTAACATCAACACCTCACACTTATCAAAATTTTCTAGTGTGGGAAAATAGTTAGAGGTAGGTGCATAGGTGAATGTGATGACTATGTGGATAAGAAAAATATATAAAAGTATGTTTGTGTAAGGATTTGGGAGGGGCTAAATGTATTAGAATATGTGTGTATATGGATAGACAACAATCTAGTGAAATGAGCCCAAATTCACACAATATTATGCCATTTGTTGATATGTACATGTGTCAAGACATTTCCTCAAAATATTCACAAAATTAAATGGGGTATATCATGGGTATGTAAATTTCACTATTACACTTTTATATTTTTGTATGCCATAATATTTTAATAAATATATATTCTTCACTATTATATTGAATTGAATTACAAAACAAATAATTAATAAACTCATGTAATAGAGTGATAATTATATTTAGATTTTAAATCTAGTATATTTATTTTTGAAATGGCTTATATTGAAACGTGATGGTAATTTAATTCAATGAACACTGTCATTCTTCATGAATTATTGTAAAAAAAAAAAATGGAACATAAATAATTATTTATTATAATATAAAAAATTTTAAAACTATATTTTTATTAAAATAAATATTTTAATTGAATCATATCGTCTACCATTTAATTTAAAAATTTAATATAAACACAACTATAATAATAATTTGTAGTTTAGCACCATACATAATAGATTTGATTATTAATTGAAGATTATTTTTTTCTAACAGCTGTTAAAATTCTAACAATCAATTCACTTTATTATTTTTTTTCTAACAGCTGTTAAAATAATAATCAATTAATAGCTGTTAAAATTCTCTACAAATTGGCTATGTAACATGAAGTTGATACTCTAATCATTTTGATCAATTTTGCCATCAAATTTTAACTGAACATTGTATAGACATCATGTCTTTTGCATAAAAAAAAAATAAAAAATCATGTATCATATAATTCATTTTGAAAACCAAATTATCAATTGATACTCTAATCATTTTGATCAATTTTGCCATCAAATTTTAACTGAAAAATATATAGACATCATACAAAAAAATTTAAAAAATCATGTATCATATAATTCATTTTGAAAACCAAATTATCAATACTGATTTTATTTATACATAACTTTAAAAAAAATTAAAATTCTTAAATCAATTTCAATGTTTCCATGCAAAATAATTATTCTTTCTTTAGTATCCCACAAGGTCCTAAATTTTATCTCTTTGCATTTATGAATCCCAATTTCTATTGAATTTTATAAATCCAATATTAGCGATGAGGGAGAAGCCATCTCCAACAATAGTGGCAAACCTTATATATTAGATTGATATTAACTAAAAAAAGCATTGTATATTTACAAGATTCCACGAACACAAGCACTCTCTTTCATAGCCGTACGAAATCAACACCCCAACAGCTAAAGCAAGCTATTCTTCCCAAGCAATTACCATCAGCCATGGCGACTTCAAGAGTCTCAAATATAGTCCAAAGGAAAGGAAAAGAGAGAAAAAGAAAAAGAAAAAAAAGCTTTGGATTCAATGCTCCTGGGCAACGGAGGATCAATTCAATTGAGGCTTTTCCAGCACCCCTTTCACCTTCCCAGCAATAAAAAGCGTCTCCCATATTTTATCTTCCTCAAAATCCTTTGCCCACTCCCTGCATTTCTTTACCAGCTGAACATTCACTTGTAAAACGCAATAACCAACAAAATTACGGAGCTGGTCTTCTATCATGTCTCCCAGATTCTTCAATTCTCCCACATTGTCACCATTGCTTTTCAGTATGTGTTTACATACTCTGTACAAGCTGTAATTGGGTGCTATTTTCTTCAAGTTCCTGGAATCTTGTAACTCCACCTTTGCACCTTTGTCAATTAGCCCCTTGTCTTTCAGAACCTGCTCAGCCTGTTGGAAAAGTTGATGGATCTCTTCCCTTGCATCCGCAGCCGTCCGAATATTTCCATGTGGGGACTTTTGCGCCTTTCTGAACTCTTGGTCTGCTGCCTTGCCCATCTGATCTGCTTCAATACCCAAGCTGTTTAGGATGCTCGTTTCAATCTCTTGGATGTCAGCACTGTCTAAGAAACTCATGATATCTCCTGCCTGATCGATCAACTTCTTCCCTCTCTCCACACGCGCAGGGAATAGTCTGACAATGACTTTGAAATAAGAGACGGCCGTCATCTTCCAGCACATTTTATCCAGACTGGGGAAATACTCTTTCACAATTGGCAATGATTCAAACTCTGGTTGATTTACATACCCTTCACTAATACAAGAAATCAGATCTTCGCAGGTTTTGCCCTTCCGCATTCCTTCTTCCATGCGCTTCTTTGTTTGACTGATAGATTTCTGGTTCGCTATCCGTAGCTGGTCTGCGGTCTCTTCCGGCATTCGCACCCGCTCCAAAACATCATTGTATTTTTGAACTTGTATTGAATGGTTATGGACAAGGCACCGCCGCACAAACGAGTTCCCGATGACAATCCCTGACAAAAACCAGCAAACTTTGCCGAACAACACCACAAGAGTCTGCAGTGCCATGAGAAAACCGATCAAGAACATCTGTGCTAAAGTAAGGAAACAGACTTGAACACCCACTAAGAATTTATTACAGCAGGTCTCACCATTCGACATCTCTTCTTTGAGATCAGCAATGTGGGTTTGCCAGCCATATCTGAGCTCCTTGATGCGCCTTGTCCAGAAATCCTCCACATGAAAGAATCTTCTTATGTTGTTTGATCTTGGAAAGTAGACAAGGGCCGTGATCCATCTGTAACAAATGGCAATCCAGCCGATGAAGATGAAGACACACTGGAGCAAGAAATTGGCCTGTCGTAAATAATCAAGGCCATCATCATACTGAACAATTTTCCTGTATCTTAGGAATTTGAGCTTGAGCAACGATAAAACAATGCGCAGTGTGACCACCGTACCCGCTGCTGAGCTCAACACAGACCTGGCAATGACATATTCGGGGCGGCAGGCACGAGCCACAACCCACGATTTCAAAATCTCCTCTTCCAAGGCTTCCCCAGACTTTTCTATTTCTTCCTTGGAGAGCGCAGACTTTTCTACTTCTTCCTTGGAGAGCGCGGCATCAATCCTCTGAGTGAGAATTCCTCTAATGGTGCTGCCTGCGACAATGGTGCAGCCTAAGAAAAGGAGAAGGAATATAACTGATACAAATATACCTACGCTGGATGCGATGTACCATGTTCTCATAGATGGCTGTTGGTCCAATTCCTCGACGATCTCATATACATAATTGTAGTCCACCTTGTTTGTGGTGCGGAAGAAGTGGAAGAGGTATTTGCTCTTGTGGAGGAAGTAGAGCTCAGAGACGATATCACTGATTAAACTGATGGCCAAGGCAAATATATCTCCCCAGTCGCCTCCAGAGCCTGGTCGGGCCATTCCGGGCAACAGATAGCCCATGAATATACATATTATGGGCCTCTCATTATCAATTACCAGATGATTGCCAAGCAACATTACCACCTCTCGAATGTTGAGCTCGTCTGAAATGCTGACAGACGTGGTGTCCAGCTGTGAGAGAACCTGAATTGTGAGCGCGCTGAGAATGAAGGCGTTTCCAGGGATCCAGTGTGCCCTCTTTTTACGGGCTCCCAGTGCATCTGATATTATGAGATAAATAAAGATGCAAAGACCTACTATTGAGCATCCCAGCTTTGTTACGTCTGAAGAGATGTTCTTCAAATTTTGAAGCGATGGCAGATCCGATATTTCACTCGGCACAACCTCAACACACTTCAATTTTTTTTATGCGCCCTCTTAATATTCTGAATTCAAAATTCTAGTCTGCTCAGATTATTTATTATCCATTAGACATAAAAACTGTACATAAGAAAAACGCATCCAAGATATTCTTAACGTAGAGCGTGGGCATTGATCGTATTTCCTCCATGGAAGGACGATTCCGAGAAATAGGATGACTTTTTCTGTAGTGCAGAACTTTCCATGTTTATGTTTACAAAAGAAAATTATATAGAAATGACATAAATTTCTTTATTTTACTTTTAAAATTCATATTAACCAGAATAATTTTTTACTGCCACGGAGAAGGGTATATAATCAACAACAATCAAGGGGGAGAGGATAAAATTAAATATAATTTTAGTTAACAATAGATTAATTCAAAATTCTCGGTTTTCTTTGTTAAAGAAAACACATATATTCACAGCACAATTTTTTGCTTTTCACTAAATAATAAATATGATGCAAAGCAAAAGTAAAGTATACTCTTTAGAAGATCGGAGGACTACTTTTGGCACCATGAAAGCATAGGCGAATATAGTAGTGACATTGGAAACTCTCAATGGATTCTTTCTAAAATGTTAGAATGTTCTTTTTTTCTTTCAATTATTGATGGAGCTATACGTTTAAATATTTTAGTATTTTTTTTTTCTTTCAATTATTGATGGAGCTATACGTTTAAATATGGATGTGGTTTGCCTTTGTTAAAAATAAAAATTTATATAGGTTATGGATGTCAATAAGTTTATTATCTCAAGGTCTTTTTTATATGAACATTATCGGTTGATTTTAATGATTCAGGGTTGATAATGTGATAGAATAATGATTGGCTATTGAAAAAGATCTAGAGTTGATGAATCCAATATAAAATAAATAAAATTAATAGTAATATTAAAAAAAATAAAACATTTTATACAAAGAAAGAAACAATTAAATATTATTTCTACATTTTCACTAGAAAATATGTTTTACATTCATATTATAAAGGTCAAAAACAAAAAAACAAAGAAAGAAAGCAAAGAATTAAATATTATTTCTAATTTTTCACTAATATTCAAAGTGTATAAATTATATTATTATTATATATAATATTTTATATAATATAAGTTGTTATAATTTATATTTTCTATTGTTTTTCACAAAATAATTTTTTAGAATAGTTTTTAATTTAATATTATGAAATAAAATTATATTTTATATATTTAAATATTTTTAGTATAAAATTATAATATTTAGATATTATATATTTAATATATATATACTATAATACAAATATCATATAAATTTTTACATATATTAATAATTAAAATATAAAATATATTATAATTTTAATATTTATCTTTTTTTTTTAATTAATAATTTCTATTTTTTTTTTAAACTGCGAGTGCCCCCATATAAACTATAATGCACCTGATAAACTTCAAACTTATGTAATGCACTTGGTAAACTTTTTTCACGTGACAAAAAATTAATAATTTCTATTATTTTTCAAAATATTTTTTATTATTTATTTTTTTATTTTAGATTATATTTTCTATATTTAACTATTGTTAGCATAATATTATAATATTTAGTTATTGTATATTTAATATTTATATACACTATACTGGTTTACAATTTTTGGCCAAATTGGACACTTAACTGATTTTTTCTAACTAAATCTTCACTTTCGGGCACCTATAGTGGCTAAACTATGAGGAATTTGAAGATGATGCAAACTAGTGATTTGTGCCATTTTGTCTATAGATTCTAGATATATTTTTTTCAAAAAATTTGGAATCATATTGCACTTTTTTTTCCATCTCCTTCGAAAACTAGTTCTTTTTCAATAAACACCATTTTTTAGTGACGCTCATTGTATAACACAATATTTTTTCATGAAGGATAAATTTTTTATTTTTTTGAATTTAGATTTGTAACAACGATATCTAGTACTTCAAATTGGTTCCATAGTGTTTTATTGAATATTTTTTCCTTAATCAAGTTTCGAAGTCAAACCAATTACAGTTCAGACATAGGCGGACCGTATAACACAACTTTTTTTGTATGTATCGAAATTCAATTTTATTTTTTTTGTTGGATCAAGGACTTCAATATCTGGGGCACTTATATTTTTCAAAAAAATAATTGATAATCTTCTACTTTTCCACATGTGTAGAACATAGAGCTTGATTTTCAGTGAAAATTCTACTTTCACAAGAAATAAAAAATAAATATAATAATAAGATTAAATTTATTTAAAATTATACATTTTGGGAAGCTTATAATAAAGACTACATACAAAAAATAAAGATTAAATGAATTCATTTGATCCCCCAAAAGGTAAATCAAAAGTGGTTTTTTATTAGCATTTTGATAGGTGTAAAGGAGATTTTGTTATAGGTATGGTTTAAAACTAGTGGGATTCTATCCAAGGGGGTTTGATCTAAGGTAGTTTGATCAAACCCCCTTCAATTGGAATGCTTTAAATGGAACTTTTTAAGGCTTAAATCATTATATTTTCTAAAAATATGTGATTTCAGCAAAAATCAAAATCTTCCAAAAATTGTAAACCAACTTTATGGGATCACCCTAAAAATTAATATTAATATATCACTCTATCTTGCCATATATTTCTCTCTATCTCTCCCTCTTCCTCTTCCTCTTTATCTCTTTATCTCTTCCTCTTTATCTATCCCTCTCTATCTCTCCCCTCTATCTCCCTATCTCTCTCTATCTTTATTTCTCCCTATATCTCTCTCTATATCTCTATCTATATGTCTCCCTCTTCCTCTCTCATTCTATATTCATCTCTACCTCTATCTATTTATCTCACACATCCTCTCTCGCTCTATATTCCTCTCTCCCTCACCATCTCTAGAAATTTCTCCCTCTCTCTACCCATCCATCTCTCTCCCTATCTCTAAAATGTCTCCCTCTCTCTATATTATTCACTCCATCTCTCCCTCCATCTCTTCTACTCTATATATTTATCTTTATTTATCACTCGATCTCCCTCTCACTCATATCTCTATATCTTTCTATCCATATCCTTCTCTATGTATATCTCCCTATCTATCTATCTCCCTATCTCTTTATCTATGTTCATATCCCTCTCTATCTCTCTATATCACCCTCTATCTATATCTCTCCATCTCCCTCTCCCCCCTCTTCTTCTCTCTCCCTCTTTACATATATCTCCCTCTTCCCCATCTCTCTCTCTCCCTCATCTACCTATCTCTCTCCCTTTCTCTCCCTTTCCCTCCCTCTCTCTATCTCTCCCCATCTCTCCCTCTCTTTCTCCCTCCCTATCCCCCTAGATCTATCTTTATATCTCAACCTCTCTCTCCCTTTATCTTCCCATATATCTCTATATCTATTTCTTTCTCTTCCCATTTATCTATCTCTCCCTTTTTTCTCTCTATCTCCCCTTAATTGTATCTCCATCTTTATTTATCTTTCTCTACTTCTCTCTATTTTTCTCTCTTTATCTCTCTCCCTCTCCCCCTCTTTCTATAACTCCTTATATCTCTATCTTTATATATCACTCTATCTCACCATAAATCTCTCTATCTCTCCCTCTTCATCTTCCTCTTTATGTCTTACTCTCTATCTATCCCTCTCTATCTTTTTCCCTTTATCTCCCTATCTCTCTCTATCTTTATTTCTCTCTCTCTATAACTCTATCTATTTGTATCCATCTTCCTCTCTCATTCTATATTCATCTCTACCTCTATATATTTGTCTCACTCTTCCTCTCTCACTCTATATTCATCTCTACCTTTATATTCCTCTCTTCCCCTCCATCTCTAGAAATGTCTCCCTCTCTCTACCCACTCATATCTCTCTATCTCTCCACCTCCCTCTTCATAGACCTTCATTATCTTCTTGACTCAAAGGTTTTATTTCACTCATTTTAAAAACCTTTGTTGCACAAACAATATCATTTTTTGAATGACCAACTAATTGAACTCATGTAATACACATTTATTTATGCAAAAAATAGGCTTAAATCTTCCCTAATTGACATTCCACACCTCTTTGGCATACCCATTACACAACAAGGTGCAATTGCTAGTTTAATTAGTTTTATAAGAATAATGATAAGTAAATAATTTATATATTTTATTATATATTAAAATTATTATATTAAAAAAATAAAGTAGGGGTAAATTATATATATTAGTTAAGATTAAAAATTAATATGAAAAAGTTAGCTAATCTAAATAAATATTAATAAGATAGAAATGATTTCAGATTTAATAAGAGCTATTATATAAACAATACAAAAAATAAATTAAACTTTAAACATAAGAATAACAAACCAGATAAGATTGTAACAATCATAAAATAGCCCCTACAAAAAGGCCTTCCCCTACTGCCAAAAGCTTTAATCCCTCAACCACTGTGGGTTTGATGAAACTCGCTAAAGGCTCCATTGAGCTTGAGCTTGTTAAAGCGACGCCGAAGAAGTGCAAGCATTCCCCTCTTCTCCTGGAACTGCCCAAGTCCAAGAAGTTGAAAAAGGAGCCTAAAATTGAGAGTGAAGTCATTACCATAAGTGAAGAAAAGGAGGGTATGCAAACTGATGACTTGAAGGATACGAAGCAGTGTCAGGGTGGTGGTGTTATAGATCTACATGCTTGGCCAAGGCTACATCCCAGGATAAGAAAGGGAAATAGAAAATCGCTATCCATGAGGAGGAAGAGTTGAAGGTGGAAGAATTTGAAGCCCCGGTTGATGAAGAAAGTGATGGGAAAAGATTTGAAGATACTACATATGGCATGGGTGAAGAGGAAACTAAGGAGGATAATGAAGATAATGAGGAGAAGACTCAAACTAAAGATGTTCAGAAGAATGAAACCCTAACTACTCTTGAATCTGGGAATACTAACAATGATACTACTGTTGAAGACCCTAGCATTGATTATCTGAAAAGCAGACTAACCTATATGTACATGCAAATGGACGAAATGGAAAAATATTTGATCACGTTGATGAAGGTAACAAACGGCCTAATACGTAGAGCAATGGTCAGTGTTGTGTTTGGGAAAACTAAGATCACTAGGAAGCTACAAAAGTTGGGAAATACGGATGACTTGAAGGAACTAGATGAGATCAAGGGACCTAACTGGAGAGAATATATATCTCTAATTGGTGATTACTGGTACCTGTTTGGAAAAGCCAAGTAATGGATTTTCATCTTTTTTTGATTTATGGTTGCCCTACTCTTTTTGTTGTTTCATTTTAATATCCAAGACTGCTATTTTCAAATAGCTTTGTTATAGTTTCGGACTTGCTAGTATATGGTGGACCTAATCAATGGTGTTATTAGTTTAAAGTACTCTAGTAGAAATCTTTTGTTTTTTATTATGTATAATGGTTCTATGGTTATTGTTCTATTATTTGGCCTCTGTGCCACCCTAGACATGTTTTTTGGTTTGGGCCAATGGTGTTATTTCCCACCCTATTTTATTTTTTGAGTTTTGGATGTAACCATGGGATCAGGGTCCTTCCCCTACCAATCTAATCAAAAACAATCATAAAATAATAACAAAAGAGAATACTAAAATAGGGAAACAACACATTTTATAGATCCAACATAATACTCTATAGAAGTCCTTATTGGTGTGATCAAGGTATTATATCTAGCTAGTTCACCTAGTAGGTCATATTCACACATGTTAAGTTTACTTAGGGATTTAATAATATTTTTAAAAGTCTTAGTTGTCATGTGATCTTATCTTAAGTCATTTACTTTCTATGTCTCGACATAGGAAATTTAAGATACTTGTCATGATCTAAGATCTAATCCTATCTCTCAACCTTTCCTATATAAGTAAGACCTCATGTGCATTATGTATCATCTTGTATCATTGATCCATTATTGATCAAGTTGTATCATTGTTGCATCCATAATCAAGCAAGCTACTATCTTTCCATACTCTATTATGGAAGGCTATCTTTGGTTTTGTAAGTGATCCTAGGGTATGTGAGCTCACTATCAACTCCTACAACCCCAACCCAAGAAATTGACACCACTAGAAATATTTTTTATTTTTTATCAAAGAAAATTTGATTTTGTTCATGGCCTAGATTTTATTTTTGCAAAAAATTATGTAGTGTAGGGTCATCAAACATAGAAGGTTTTGTATACATGGAACATGTTGGCAAGCTAATTTTTAGGATTGAAAGGTCAACTCATTATTTAATTTAAATTAAGAATAATTAATAGAAAAGAACATGGGAAGAGGTGCTGAAAGAAAATAGTTAAAACTAAAAGGTTCACATTGGATAGATATCCTTTTACAATC
>VDFB02018119.1:0-68079 GCA_007258455.2 Sequoia sempervirens
TAATTAGCAATAGAAGCAAATCCCTCTTATTATAGGCATCTCTAAAAAAATACACCAACAAAAAATGATTCATGGGTTGACTTGAACCATCTCAATCCTTGATCAAATTAGGAGATGTCCTATGTAACATAGCTTTAATTCAAGGAGAAAATTATCACTAAACATTATGTAAATCTTAGCTACTTTACAATATTTTTTATTAAATCAAATATGACAAGGCTAGAGAGAATTGTCAATTAGAGATCTAGAATTGAGTTTGAAATTATTTCTATACTTGAATTATGGTTGAATGTTAAAACTATTAACTAGATATTACCCTTCTCATGGTATCCATATCTTAACTAAGGCTCCTCAAATTAGCTAATAAATAGTTTCTTCCAACACTTGCTACATATCAAGAATTACTTAGCCCATCTATGGATGATTCAATATTATTTTATGTTCCATGGGATGCATCTATATTCAATCATAAGTTAGATGAAATATCCATAACATGAGAAAGTAAATATTTAAATATAAGAAAGTCTATAGTATGAAATTTCATTTTTACATCTATCTAAAATTTATAAATTTCAGTTTTAGTGGGGTGGTAAATTAATTGGCAAATTAAAAACCCTCAAACATATTCCTTAACATGTGCACAATAAAGTACCTAGAAAAAATGATAAATTAAATCTCACTTCCATCACACAAATGCATATTCTATTTTTCAATATTCCACATATAATTTAGTGTGTTCAATTCTCAATGTTGTCATAGAATTTTATTTAGGTCATTGGATAGATTAATGAAATTTAAACTCATCTAAATAGAAAATACTATCCAAAATAAATAAATGATATTCTAGAGTAAATAAGGTTCCCAATTGATAACTTATCCTCATAATAGAGAACATAATAGTAAACTTGTAATATAGAACATCCTAGTTCAATGATACATTTAGTTCAAAATGTTCAATATTTTTTTTATTTTAACACTTCAAGAGAGGAGTAAGGTTTCTCAACAAGAAATTTATTATCAAATCCATACAATATTTCACTATCTCAAGACAATTTACAAAATCATAAAAGAGGAAATCATTATTACACAATCTTTTATCGCAGTGGCATCACAATAATTTAAATAGAAGAATCACCATTTAATGTACATTGCTTCTACAAGTTGTGGACATACATAAAACTAAAAGAAAATCTTTCAAATTTAATTCAAGAAATATATCTAACCAAGAGTTGGATAATTCAATAGTAGTATGATTTTGAATTTAATATATACATATATATGAACTCAAGAATTAACATATAAGGAGAAATTTAGGGTTTCTAAATTAGAAATTTATCTTTAAATCCAATGTAATATTTCAATATTTTGTGATAGTTTCCATAAGTTGAAAAGACACAATCACCAATACATAATATTTTACCATAGTGCAAAGAAAATACTTTAAATGAAAAAGATTCCTTAAACTACCTTGCTTCTACAAGATTTATATTTCAAACTCAAGCCAATCCATATAGGTCTATTGGAAATTAAATATCTAAATAACATAATTTGGTTCACAAGATTAGATGTTTCATGCATTAGTAGTAAATTAAATTATTTTATAATTAATTTCATCAAGAGGTATATTTATGTGGTTCAAACTATAATAAAAATTGAGATTAGAACCAATAAACCACCTAGTCCATCGCATGGACATCATCTTATTCAAGTACCTACAATTTGAGAGTGGGGAGAAGGGATATCATGCAAGTAATTTTCCAACAATTATAGATCCCATGTATACTATATGTATAAATCTAATCTTGACCTCACAAGTAGAGTCATAATGAGAAACCATAATAAAAATATTATAATGAGGCCAAGTAGTTTAAATGAATACAATAAAATATAATACATTCAACTTAAATAATTAATAAATATTTAAAGTACCTTGGCCAAGATCTATAAATAATTAATTTAATACTAATACTTTATCATAACTTTAAAAGATTATAATAAGTTTAATAATATTATATCATAATTAATTAAATAATATTATATCACATCACATAATGAATTGGAACAATATATTTTTAAATGAAATAAACTAGTGAAAAGGCATGACTACCTAGGATATTGAGTGCATGATAAAGCATTTAGTATTAAGGTAACTATCCCAAGGAAGGAAAGGACCAATTAATTATTGAGAGGGTATACTTAAATCAAAACATCAAAAATAAGACACAAGTACACATATCATTGTAACCAAGAATCATGCAATTTTCTTCTTCCATGTGAAATTTTTGAAAGGGAAAGATTCAAAATAAAAAGAAAAATCAATTTATATTGTGATAATAATTTTTATTTCTATTGATGAAATAAAAATTAAAATTTAGTAATAAATAGAATTAAAATATCTATGTATATTATTAACCTCACTAGACTATGGTGATTGATGTAAAAATAAGCATGTTGTATATAATTCAATATGATACTAGTTAACCACATTATGTCCTAACCATAGTCCTCATTTTTTTATAACCAATATATAATATTAATGAGGTCTCATCTAATCCTTATGTTTGGTACAAAATAGTTTCAAAGTACAAAATATAATATCTTTAGGCATTAATGTGAGTAGGGTGTCTAACCAATGTTTTTAAAACCTAAGAAACTAGAAGGCCCACTCTAAGAGAAAAATTTTAGCTAGTTTTTAAAAATTGGAATATTGTAGTTAATAAATAGTAACTAAATATTCAAATATAGCTAGTTCCTTCAAACTCTCTAATAATCCCAAAAAGGCTAAATGAATTTCTAATTACAAATTACACTTAAGTTATTAACTAGCCAATTGTTATGAGTTTTTTAGATTAATAGAGTTTAAAACTTTGAAGCAAAAATATGGACAAAGAGTTATCCAAGGTTCAATACTATACACAATTTTAGTAATTTCCACAACTAGATATCATTAATATAATCCCATTCAATCCCTTACAAGAAGCATTCATATTTTAATAATATTTTTAAGCCTTACAAAAGAGTTGGTGAGTGTGTGTATAAATATACATATACATGTATATTATGTGTGTATATACATATATATATTTGTATATAACACATATTTTTATATATATTTATGTATGTACATATGATTGTGTGTGTGAGGGTATACATGAATATATAAAAACTTTGTTGTATGGTTAACTCATACCAAAACATGAATTCTTGTTGTAATGGATTGAATCAAATTATATTAGTGACATGTAGTTGTTGGAACTATTAAGATTATGTGTATTATTGACCCTTAGATAGCTCTTTGTCCATTTTTTGGCCTCAAAGTTTCAAACTTTGTTAATCTCAAAATCTCTTATAAATATTGACTAGTTAATAACTTTTAATCTATAATTAGAATTTTTTTTGGCCTTTATTGGATTACTATAAATTTTGAAGGAATTAGACACATTTGAATATTTGGTTTCCATTTATTAACTACAAGAGTCCAATGTTTAAAAAAATAATCCAAACCTTGCTCTTGAGGTTGGCCTTCCAATTTCTTAGTGTTGCAATATTGGTACATACACATATATACATATATAATACACAAACGTATTAATATATAAATATATGTATGTATACACATGCATATGTGTGTTTGTGTGTTTGTTTATATATGTATATATGTGTACACAAATGCACACACATAAACATGTACATACTTACACACATATATATAACTATATTTAGATATATATTTATACACACATATGTGTGTATGTGTGTATATGTATATATGTGTGTGTTTGTGTACATGTATGTATATGTATGCATATATACATATACATATACATATACACAAACATGTACACAAACATGTACACATATATATATAAATATACATACACACCTATATATATATACAAAGGTTCCATCTAAGGAGGTCTAATTGAAATGAGATAGATCAAACCTTCTTAAAATTCCTACGGTTAAACTAAACCTTCAATGGATTATCCTTTACACTTATCAAAATTTTGATAAAAAATCAATTTCACTTCACCTTTTGGGGATTAAATGAATTCATTTAGAAATATCATTTTATACATATACACAAACATGTACACATATTTGTATAAATATACATACACAACTATATATATATATAAAGGTTCCATCTAAGTAGGTCTAATTGAAATGAGATAGATCAAACCCTCTTAAAATTCCTACAGTTAAACTAAACCTTCAATGGATTCTCCTTTACACTTATCAAAATTTTGATAAAAAATCAATTTCACTTCACCTTTTGGGGATTAAATGAATTCATTTAGAAATATCATTTTATAAGTATGTATTCATTAATGTTAGCTTTCCAAACACTATAATATGGATGTTTTATTCTTATATATTTTTAAAAAATTATTAGATGTAGACCCATTACAAAAACTAGTGACATATATTCAAGAAACTAGGGAAAATGTTAAATATTGTTAAAAACATCTCAAAAAATACACTATACTCCGCATGGATGTTCTTATTTCAATAAAAAATATTTTTTTAATTTTGATATATATGCTAAGAGAAATGTGTACAAAATAATATAGGACAAAAAAATTGTTAGTACTAATTGAAATATATATATAACCAAACAATATTGATGCACTAGACAAATTGAATTCAATGATCCAAATCCAACAATTTATATAAAAAGATTATTTGTAGTGAGTGTTATGTAATATAGAAAAATGTTAATAAAAGTAGAAAACATAATTTAATTATTTGGAAAATAAAAATGATAGAAAATTAATTAAAAAAATACAACTTAAAAATACATAGAAAATACTACAACTCATTAGTTTACATCATCCTTATATTCTTGGCCATTTGTTTGGTATGATTGACATAAATTGAAAAATGATAAACCATGTTGATTTTGAGTGTTCAACTTAAATGAAAAAGTGGAAAACACTATTGTGGGATCACCCCTTTGGACTTCATTATTGATTGTAAGAGCATGAAGAGTCTAATATCTTCAAAAATATTTGAGATTGAAGTTTCCAACCATGTCTCATTCACAAACAGGTCTACAAGTAGGGGTTGCTCGACTCCTACAACACCCAAGACATCAAAGTGACTATCCAATGCCAATTCACATATTCTATCCATCTATTTTAAAAAATAGTTATTCTATGGTGTAGATCCAATAGAGGTATGAAAAATACTCCTTGGGCATCCACAACCATGTCTCATTCACAACCCTACAAGTAGGGGTTGCTCAACCCCTACAACACCGAAGACATCAAGGTAACTATCCAATCCTAGTTCACATATTCTATCAATCTATTTTAAAAATAATTAGTCTATGGTGTAGATCCAATAGAGGTGTACAAAATACTCCTCGGGAATCCACAACCATGTCTCATTCACAACCCTCCAAATAGCGGTTTCTCAACTCCTACAACACCCAAGACATCAAGATTACTATCCAATGCTAGTTCACATATTCTATCCATCTACTTTAAAAAATAATTAGTCTATGGTGTAGATCCAATAGAGGTATGCAAAATACTCCTTGGGAATCCATATATGCATATTTTTATGTGTATGTATGGCGCATATCTCACAGTTAGCACCTACTACACTAAAACGAAATAATATTATATGATGCAATCAAGATTAAGGGGTCTTATCAAACCACCCAATCTTGTAGTTTTAACATCTCATCCAACCCACATTCTTATACATATATAAAGACAACATGTATTTTATAACAAGATCTAAAACATATCTTTATTATCACTTTCATATGTACATCCATATAAAAAAATCCTCAAGAACAATTGCATATAGTGAGGATTTAAGCAAGAAATAAAATTCATAAATTTTAGAAGGGTTTATAGGCAATTCATGCCTTCAAATCTTCAAAGTATCTTTCCTTGAAATTTCTTGGCTTCACTCCTCTTTGTAAATATATTTTTTCTCTTCATCCTACAACTCTCATGGCTATCTTGAACACATAAAACACACATGTACCTTTCTTCTTCTCTTCTTCTATTCCTCCCCTCTTGGAAAGCTAATTTTCTACACTTTCCTTCATGAAATCCTCTAGAGCAACCTGCAAATTATTTCCTCAAACTTGTTGCTTTTGATTGTTTCTTCTTGAAACTATTAAAGGTTGTATTTATAGAGGGTTTCAACTATGTGAAACACCAAAAATTTGTTTCCAAATCTACTCTTTTGTTGACCCTTAAAATTCTTGTAGAAAATGAAATAAAATGTAGTTTGTTGCTTCTAAAAGTGTCATCCAAATTCTGTGTACCATATCAAACATCTTTCTATTGTATATGAATTTGAAAAATGGATAAAACCAATAACCAAGTTGTGCTCATTCACCCCAAATTGGACATTGAAGAGTTATTAATTTTTTTTCCAAAAATTATTAATTTTTTCTCCATTTTAGAAACCAAAATTGAAATAATAAGATCAAAATGGAATTCCAAGAGTGACTTGTCTTATGAAAAATTCCCTAGGAATCCAAATTGAGAATAAAAATCCCCTTCCACCATGGTAACTAGACCATTTCAACCCCTAGAACCTTGAATTATGCAATTTTACAAATCACATTAAACACCCTACTTGACCTTGATGTATGAAATGGAAATAAATTCCTCATAAATAAATAATAATATCCTTACAACACTTCACAATATTCTCTTGAAGCTCAAACCTACACCAAAAATATGAAATACTGAACATGAAAAAAAATGGTGATGTAAGATTGCTTGTGAGCTTGAATGCTCCTGCATCACACACACCAGGTAAGAAGTTTGTGAGCATGGCTCACAAAATGGAGTTGAATGTTTGAAACACCCTTTCAAATATTAAATTTTTTTAAACATACTCAAATGCTTTCATAGGTACCATTTTTTTTTTATTTCTTCTCCTTTTCCAACATCTACCTAGAACTCATCCTATCTTCCTTTGCAAAATGTGTTTACCAATCCCTCTTTTACTCATGGACTTTTTTACACCATATCTGAAACTCCTCCACCAAATCAAATTTCCTCCTCACTTATCTTATGAGATTTAACCCACCACAATCCATCCTCCTCCACCTATGTTCATCTACACCATCCCCTGCAACACCTACATACAAATTAGAAATATCATGGAAATTAAAGAGTAATATTTGAACTTCCTCTTAACACTCCTTTACATTTTTTGACACCCTTTCATCAATCGCTTCCACTTTCATCATCTCATTTGCATACAACTCAACATCATCTTCTTCATCATAAGAATGAAAAATATTAACCATGTTACCTTTATTTTCACATGTTCTTCTACTGCTTCAACATCTTCTACATTCATATCCTCATTCATCAAAGCCTCCATACCTTCACTAAGACATGTCACTGCTACAATATCATCTACTTTCATGCCTTCCAAAAGACATGCTTTGAATACAATCTTATTCTTTCATTTTGCATACTTTTTCACAATGCTTTCTTCTTTAGTGATATCTATTGGACTCTTTGCTTCATCTTTTCTTCTACCTGCAAATGAAATAGCATTAGAAAAATTATAGGAGTCAACTTCTCCCATATTATTTCCTTTTTTTTTCCTCTTTCCTTTCATAATACTTTCCTCCAAGACATCTAACCTCCTAGATATTTAAGCACACTTATTCCAAATAGCCCAACTCTCTTCCTCTAATTTTTTTCTCTCCTCTTAATAAAAGAAATTTTTATAGCCCTACCCAAGGCCAACCTCATACTCTTCTTCCTTGATATTTCTACACTCTTGCAGCCCACTCACAATTTGTAACAAAACTTACACAAAACCATAACTATCCTCTACCCAATAGATATTTTGGAAGATTACCTCTCATAGCCCCCTCTACCCACTTTCACACAAAGGAATACATTTGTACACCTTCCACCTAGCCTTATCTCTATTGGAGGACAACCCAAAATAATTACACAAAAAATCCTCATAACTTATCAAATCCTAGCTCTTTGCATTTAAAAATTGCAACAAAAATATTATTGAGCTCTTCTTTTACACATGTTCATAGAAAAATACATCAAATATGAAATCCTTCTCCTCACAAACATTATAGTATCATAGCTACTCTGATACCATTTGTTGTAGTCAATATTAGCTGGGGTCTTATCAAACTACCCAATCTTGTAGCCTTAATATCTCATCCAACCCATATTATTGCACATATATCAAGGAAAACATATATTTTGTAACAAGATATGAAACATATCTTTATTATCACTTTCATATTTACATTCATACAACAAAATTCCTCAAGAAAAATTGCATATAGTGCAAACTTCAACTAGAAATAAAATTCTGAAATTTTACAAGGGTTTCTAGGAAATTAATGCCTTCAAAACTTCCAAGTCTGTTTCCTTCAACTTTCTTGGCTTCACTCCTCTTTGAAAATCTTAGTTTTACCTTCATCCTACAATTCCCATGGTTGTCTTGGACACATAAAACAAACCTGCAACATTCCTCTTCTCTTCTTCTATTCCTCTCCTCTTGGAAAGCTAATTTTCTACACTTTCCTTCATGCAATCCTCTAGAGCAACCTACAAATTATTTCCTCAAACTTGCTGAGTTTGATTTCTGCTTCTTGACACCATTAAAGGTTGTATTTATAAAGGGTTTAAACTATGTGAAACACCAAAAAGTGGTTTCCAAATCTGCTATGTTTTGACACTTAAAATTCCTACAAAAAATGAAATAAAACATAGTTTGTTGCTTCCAAAAGTGTCATCTAAAGTTCTACCATATCAAACATCTTTTTTTTATATATTCATTTGAAAAATGGATAAAATCAATAAACAGGTCATGCTCATTGACCCCAAATTGGAAATTGAAGTCATTAATTTGTTTCCCAAAAAATACTATGCTTTTGTACATTTTAGGAACCTAAATTGAAAGAATAAGACCAAAATGGAATGCCAAGAGTCACTTGTATTATGCACACTTCCCTAGGAATCCAAATTGAGAAAATTAATTCCTTCAAAATCTCCTTCCACCATGGTAAATAGACCATTTCAACCCCTAGAACCTTAAAATTATGCAATTTTGCAAATCACATTAAACACCCTACTTGACTGAAATGGAAATAAAGTCCTCAAAAATAAATAATCATATCCTTACAGAACTTCACAATATTCTCTTTAAGCTCAAACCTATACCAAAAATGCAAAATATTAAAAATAAAAATAAAATATATTTTTGGTGATGCAAGATTGCTTGTGGGCTCGGATGCTTCCACATCATTATACTGTAAAGCTATGCATACTCGTTATTCTGTATCTAAATTTCACCTACAAAATAATCCATAGTGGCAAAGAAAGATCAAATATTCTAAACCATGTTCAACAAGAAATCCTCTACCTATATACAAATTTGTCACGAAATTTCATCTCCCATAGGAAACAAATTGCTTTAACAAGAAATAACTAGTAGACAAAGCTTTGGACCTACTTTTGAATCTCAATGCAATCAATATTATCGCTTCACAAGGAGGGGTGAGTGATCTAGGAGGATTTTCCAAAAAATGCACCTATGATAACATTCAAGCCATACTTGTGGTGTGCAAAAACTATGAAGCTACTTCTCAAGTCTACATTACACAAAAGCATCTTCCATATTCTCTAGGGTACACAAAGATACATATTTGATCTATAGAAAATGTCACACATGCTCCTGCAATAACACACCGCATGTTCCAAAGAGATAAATACTTCACAAAAAACATTAATTTTTTCCAATCAATTTATAGTTTCTACCTACACTCCGATAGGGTCCAATACACCTAGTAAAACCATAAAATTCAAATTGCACGTATGTTTACCATATCACCTTAAGAGTGACCTAGTAGCTACAATTGGAAATATCAAGATGTCAACCAAGTTAGCATCCATAAGGCTCATAGTATTTCAAGTCATCTATCCAATCATCAAAGACATATTAGTAATCAATTGCACTCTATAACTACCAAGGGATGAGAGACTAATCAAGAAAAATGTTTCACTTCTCAAGGATATGGTTCAAATTCATAACAACTTTTGACCTTCAAAATCTAAACTATATATGCAAGTTTGTAACAAATTTTAGACAATAGTATTATGGTGAAAAGGAAAAATATAACAACCATAGATCTTTCTCAAGGATATTCCATATACAAAATAAATAGTTGAATAAACTAAATTTACTATATAATTCTATATATCTCTAATTCTATCTCTATAATGGTTTGCATAATTTTACTAATACTCTAGTATGAGCATATTTTATTTTTAACATAACAAGCTTCCATTCCACAATTCTCTAGTGAGACTACTTCAAGATGTTCCAAATGGAAAGTTGACATTCATTGCGCTACCAAGTTTGGGAAAGAAAACTCTTATCTATATCATACAATATCCAACTTATCCAAGGACCCTTTTTCCATGGACAACCTTGTCTATTCTAAACTAGGATCCTCAATTTTAATTATTAATTTATTTCTCTCACTCTAAGATAAAATATTTTATTATAGATGAAGCCACTTTATTATTTCTTGCTTCCTTCATTTTTTTCTTTTTGTTCTTAAAAAAGTCTTGGTTGTCTAATGTTAAGTATCCACATAACAAAAATCTTATTTTTATTTTTATTCTGGAGAGTTATATAGGAAGCTTGAATGGAATATAGAGGAGACCACTCTAATTTACATCAATAGTTTGTTGTTTTTTATCTTCACCTATTCTTTACTATTTTAAAATTTATTTTGTTTTGATTGCAAAGGTTGATTTATGTTCAATATATTGATTTTTGTAGGTGAAAGTGATTAAGGGGGTCATCTCTATTTGATATAAGAGAAAATGTACAAAAAACAAAATCTTTTCTACTTCATAAAAGAAGATAGGTAAAGCATGGAATGAACTTCAACCATCAAAGACCTTAAAATCAAGGATATAGATATAATTATCTCAATCTAAGGATATACATATAATTATCTCAGTCTAAGAAAAGAAGGGTATGCATAAAATCATGTAGTTATTGTTGTTGGAGATTTCATTCACATACATGTCTTTATTTTTTTCTACCTCCAACATTTTTTTTCCTTTTTTTCCTCCTACTTCCTTTTTTACCATGGATGATGGCATTTTTAAGGAGAAATTGAATTGCACACACTATGAGGATGTTATTTTCTTGACAAAAAGCCACCAATAAGGAAAGATGAAATGCTCCACCAACATAAATTTCCCCTTTGATAAGATCATATGCATCAAGGGTTGACTTTAGCTTCATTGGAGGAATATAGCTTTCATGGATACAAACTTCTACAAACACAAGAACCATCCCCTTGTGCTTGAGAAAATCCATTAGGTTTGAAAGGAAGATGGCAATGATGTCATTGACACATCTTTGAGGTATTACTTTAGGTAGGTCCAGGGCAACCAGTTTTTGCACTACATAATCCACCAAAGTGGATCCTATTACAAAAATATCCCTTAATTTCTCCAAAGTGAATTCTTCAATCAACGAGATATCCCATTCTAATTGTTATATGTAGAATTGAGATTTAAAGAGGAGATCATTGGATTTACCATCTACCTTTGAAAACAATAGATTTGATAATTTTAAATATATTTTATTATTTCATTTTATATAAAATTGTTATGACTAAGTTTGGGATTCTTTTCTTGTTCTTGTTTTAATTAATTTTTTTTGTTTATTTCATATTTTATGATAAGTTTTTTTTTTTTTTTAACTTATGATACAACACTTTTGGATTTATTTTTATTTGAATTCATATATATTAGAAAAAAGACATTAAAATTATGTGGAATTAGTTCACACAAATTTAACCATTACATGTTCTAAATGAATATAATTAATAAAAAAATAATTGAACAATCTTCTAATTATACTTTTTTCTTTAATTCTCCCAAATACATGTTTCATGTAAAGCACATGGATATTACCTTTTTTAGAGACAAATTGTGATCTATACCATCAACACTATCAACAAAAAACCTACTTGAGTACTCAGAGACTACACTCCATATGAAGGTTTGATGCAAGGAAAACTATAGACTTTTCCCATCTACAAATCTTTGGATCTATAACCTAATCTCACATTCTATATAAGTTTTATTACAAATTGAATCTAAGAGTTGCAAATGTGTTCTAGTTGGATACAATAAGTAGTTCAAGCCTCACCACTTATATGATTTTTAAATAAAGGATTTGTTTGTCAAGATAAATATTTTCTTCCACAAAGAAATATTTTCTTCATCCTTCAAGTTGATTCTATATTTTCTTGTCCTTTAAGATTCTCATTTTTTGTCACTATTCTAGCTTCTACTTGGGAAGAAGAGTACTCCAACTATAATTGGTTTCTATCTACTCTAGAGTGTATAGAGGATTTCTTCACTTCTCTAATTATCACCCTCCCTAAAGATACTTTATCCAATGAGGGTCTTGAGTGATCAACCAAAGGAGACCATGTTTTCTCATGTGTGATAAAACCAAGTGATTAGTGAGTTTCTAACTATTATTCTCCTTAAAACAATTAAGTGGTTCCCCATTAAGAACTAAAGGATGCTAGATTGAATTCTTTAGTAACTTGAAGGGAATCATGGAAACCCAAGCCCTTTAAAACATATAGAAAGAAATCAAATGGATAAAAAAATAGCAAATAAAGATAAATACAACACATACCAATTGTAGGAAAATTGTCTCAACAATACAACAATCAAAGATCCACATCCTACACAATGCTTGACCCCATCCTAGCAATTTTTACACCCTTAGCCCAAGTATGGGAATCCAAAACTAATTTAAGAAGACATCCCTTCCTTCTTTAGATGATCATACAAGACAAACCTTTATAAAATTCATAAGACCAAGGAGAAAGAAGAGGGAATTGCTCTATCAACACCACCATCTAAGTCACCTCTCTTGAAAAGGAAGAAATTTTGACAAAGATGTATGGAGATGTACAAAATTTGTACGAAAAAATGATCAAGCACCCCCCCCCACCCTACAATCCATTAAGAGACAAAGGGATTTAATGAGGAATTTGACTAAATCCAATCAAAAGAAAGCTCCTAGACCAAGGATAAGAAAATTACACTAACCCCAAGAGGGTCAAGCACCAAATAAACCACCTCATCTACACCAAGATCTACTACTACATGATTTGAATTCAAGGAGGGTATTTTTCCACAATGTTCCTAGGTCCACATTCCTATAGTTGGTATAAGAACATTAGAGGAAAGATGTCCAATAGTGAAACATAATCTACACAAGGGGGATACCTCATAATCAATTGATTGGATCCACAACCTATCCTCTACTATAAGGACAATATCCCTAGGAAGAGCCTTGGAAGTGTCAATTTTCAACAAAAGAAAAGAAAACGTAGAGGGGATAATGTTGGTAGTTTAAATAGAATCCACATTCAAAAATTGGCCAATAACATTGTCATTACCTTGAGTCTTCCCAAAATTGAAAGGGATGGTTAGATAGTCTAACCCAAGTAGACATAATATTTAATGATTTTGTGTGATAATTGAAAGAAGGAAACTATATTTTAAGATAAATTCTCACATCACATCCAAAGCCTGCCTTCAAACACCGCCTTCCTATCTTAAAAATATTGAAAGCTCAAAATTGAAAAAAAAACCTACCATAAACAAATAGCTTGATAGAGCCCTTAGCAAGACATTTTCACAACATATTTACTTGCCAATGAAAATCCATAATAAAAATCCACAACTTGTTAAACCTTCCAATTGAACCCCAATGAGCATGAAATATTCATTATCCAACACTTCTTGTCCACAAACCATCACTAGGGGGGTTTGAGCACAGGACATGGGTTGAGATTTGGGGAGTAGAGGGTGAGGCAAGGGAATCTCCATACTATCCATCGCAACATAGTACATGAAACCAAATCCAACAATGAAAAAAGAAAAACCCTCATCACAACCCCTGACAACACAAGAACAGTGCACCAAATGTGTGAACAACAACAAGAAAAAGTGGTGAAACCCCTATCATAGTGTGCAAGATAGTGGCAATGAGTGGGAGCTCCATTCAATTTTTTTCATAGGATTTTATTTCTCAAATCAATTATGTGAACATTATAGAATGCAAATGAATCTACAAAATTATTAAATTCTTTCAACTAAAGTTATGAATACGAGATAGTTTTGAAAGGATCAAGAAAACCTTGAACAACAGAAAAGGCTACTGCAACATGGAACTAATAAACACAAAGGAATTAATAAACAAAATATATATTTTTGATTAAATTAAGTTCTTTCTACTAGAGCTATGAATCAAAGATGGTTTCGAAAGGACAAAAAAATCTTGAAAAAAAAAATGGACTACAACAACATGGAACTAATAAACATAAAGGAACTAATAAGAAAAATATAATTTTGATGGTGATATTGAGAAACACAAGGGAATGTGTTGTTACTTAATATTTTCACAAGAGGGGGTAGATTATGATGAATCATCATCCATGTGATAATTTTGTTGTTTTCCTCTTTCAAGTTGATGTTTATTAGATTTATTTGAAGTTTATTTTTGTATGGTAAATTACATGAAAAGATCTATACTAAACAGTCTCTCTATTTTCAAAAGTTAACCCTCCTATGAGCTCAAGCAAGCCCCCCTTCCCATAATATTAGAATTTTTTTTCATTTCTTTTAGATTTGTTTGTTACTAGGAGGATTACAATATCTATGTGTCACACTTGGATAACTAAATTCTCATTATTGTATTATAAGTAGAAGATATGGTCATTACCAAATATTTTTCCTCTCTTACTTGTGAATAAATGTTAAGCTTCAAGACATATTTGTTATGATAGGTATGGGTTGTCCATTTTATTTCCTTTTAATCAAACTCTAGCATGTTTTATACTCTCACAATCACAATATGCTTGAATCTTATTTAGAGATTCAGTCTTTAAGACTACAATGCAACTCTTAATTCTCTTCCTACAAATGCATAACTTTAAGCTAACTTGACTAGTCTAGTTTGGTGGATCCTATTCTCCTAGGCCTCTCATAGGTAGGCTTATATATCTCACTTGTAATTCACCTAATATTTCATTTTCTTTTATTTGTGTATCTAGATTCATGTAGATTCCTTAGATGTGTCATCTTCAAGTTGGTATCACATATTTTGATACATGAAGGGTACCCTTCAAGTTGGGATTCATTAGATAGCCAAATTACAACCCTGCTAAATGATTGATCATTGTGATGAAAATTACATTGATTCTTTCAATATCCAAATGAGTACAACAAGATATATATTTTTCTTAGATCAAGCCTATTTATTTGATATAGGAGCATCCAGGTGCACAGGAAATCCTACACACCAAAAAAAAAAAAAAAATCTTTGATTTTTGGCTTTGGTTGTGTTTGTAGGAATGATTTTAGTTCATATTTTATTCCTCCACTCACATCTCTAAATTTGGAGTCATTTTATTTGCATTTGAGTTTAATTCAAAGTTGAAGTAAAGGTGCTATAAATTGTCATTTTTTTGGAATTTTGGGAGTTTCCCAAATCCTACACCTAGGTAAGTAGAGGCCATTCTTGGAATGTTGTAACACCATTTTGTATTTTAATGTTTGTCATAAAATTGAATATGGGATAATCTGGGCACCTAGTGTAGGAGGTAGTGGAGTGAGCTTGTGAGGGGAAGAATGGGAAAAAAATATTGATTTTTGTAGGAAAAAATTAATGAGGGAAGATTCCCACACCCAAGAGGGAAAAATTAGGTGAGAATGTAGCTTGGAAGTCAAAAAAAACCCATGCTCAACCTTGGAGAAAGATTCAACAAGTGAAAGAAAAGGAAAACCAAAAGATTTGTGGAAAATCTTGCTTATGAAGTAAAGGGGGACATCCAAATGTGAAAAAGAGAAACATTGGAGTGATTTTGTTGTTGTAGAGTTGACGGAAGGTGTTTTGTAGCTGATAGTTAGATCTTGGAGATAATATCCATGCATGTAGATGTTCTCTTTTCATTGTTGAGGCAAAATTTGTTGTTGTAATTGTCTTGGAAGAATTAAATAATAAAAATCAGCATGTTGATTCCAATTTTCCAATCAATTCCTTTGTTGTAAAATTTTATTTGAGCTCTCAAATTATCTAGTTTTATTTAAAATAGGATTTATTTTCTTGTAGTTGAGTGAGGAAGCTGCAACAACCAACAACCCAATAGGATTCTTGGTTGTTGAACTACACCATTCAGTATCAGAGTGGGTTGAGGAAGAAGAAAAGAAGTCATGGCATACAAAGGACGTGGGAGAGGGAGAGCACCATGAGGAGAAGACAATACAATTGTTATGGAAATGTTGAGAGGAATAACAACACACCTAGAGGCCATAGAAACCTCACAACAGTAGGAATTCATATAGAGGATGTTAGTGAAGAAGAGGAAAAAGTTACAAAAGTTGTAGAGACAGAAAGAGGAGATGCTCAAGAGGAGAGGTTCTTGCAAGCATTATCCAAACTAGGAAGCAAACCAAGAATGATCCACCAAGTTATAGTGGAAGTTTGAACCCAAAAGAGCTCATTGATTAGATTATAGAGATGGAGAAATATTTTGATTTAGAAATCATTGATGATAAAAACAAGGTGAAGTATACTTGCACAAGGTTGAAGGGACATGAATCCCTATGGTGGGATCAAGTGCATATTGAAAGACAGAGGAAAGGAAAAGAAAAAAAAAATCATGGGAGAAGATGGTTACAAATTTGAAGGATAAATTCTTGCTTGTAGACTAACACATTAGTTTGTTTAAGGAACTTAAAAATAATAATCAAAGAGATTTGAATGTCATGGAGTACATGGAAGAATCCTACAAATTGGGCATTCATGTTGGACATGTTGAAGATGGTGAAGGATAGGTTACAAGATATGTGAATGGGTTGCAAATTTCTATCCAAGATGAACTTAGTATGGTTATGATAAGAACAGTGGAGAGGAAGCTTACCAATATGCTCTCAAGGCAGAGGAAAAGTTGGAAAGAAGGCAACAAAGTAATTCTAGAGGTTAAGGATAAACTTTAATAGGTAGAGAAAAAATAAATAGTGGAAGAGAAAAACCAATAAAGGAAGGAAAGGCAAGCCATTCTCAAACAAATTATGGATAAAATATGAGGGGAAGAGGATATTCCTCCAGAGGAAGAGGGGAAAATTCAAGAGGAAGGGGAAATTATAGAAGAGGAAGAGGGTTTTTAGGCGTTTGTTTCAATTGTGAAGAGGTTTGCCACAAGGAATTTGAATGCCCTAAAGTGCAACAAGAGGATGTAAAAGTAGGACTAGGAGAACATTTACCACAAAGGTTGAAGAAGAAAATGAATTAACAAACCTAGAGGATGGAGAACATCCTGTACTGAGGAGAGTGCTCTTAAAGCCAGAAAAGGGGCAGCAAGAACTTGCACAAAGGAGGGGTTTATTTAAAACCATTTGTAAAGAAAATGGAAAGTGTTGCACCATGATTGTGGATAGCGGTAGCATGAATAATTTGGTATCTCAATAAATGGTGGAGAAACTAATTTTGGAGAAAATAAAACATCCAAACCCCTACAAGGTCACATGGTTGCAAAAGGGCCATCAACTTCTCGTGAATGAACAATGTTTGGTAAGTTTTTAGATTAGAAATTATAGAGATGAGATAATGTGTGATGTAATTCCTATGGATGCTTGTCATATTATTTTGGGTAGAGCATGGCAGCATGACTAGAAGGCCATACATGATGGTGAAGCATATACTTACACAATAATCATCAAAGATGCAAAAAAATATGTTATGACACCAGTGAAAGAAAAACATAAGGAAGTTGGTAGTGATACTAGAGTATGTATAATTATGGGAAAACAATTTCTAAAAGAGATACAAATGGAATAGATGTGTTGTGCCTTGGTTTCTCAACCAAAATAAATTGGGACAATGGAAGAAGAGCATGAAATACCCATGGAGATCAAAGGTATGGTGAAGGATTAAGCACAAAAACCACTCCTTGGTAAGTTTGCAATTGTTTTAGATGAAATTTTGGGTCATTTGAAACATGTTAGAGATATTTTAAACACATGTTAAAGGAAGAGAAGTTGCTAGATAGCCTTAAGAAATTTAATTTTATGAAAGAGAAGTTACAAACAAGCACCAAGAGGCATAAAGAGTAGGGAAAACTTTAGTGGCGAATCTTTGCCAATTGGCAAATAATTGAAATCAAGACTTCCAAAAATGGCTAATAGTACAAGCTAAAAAGGATGTTGAATCGCCAAGTTTTTACAAAAAAATAATTTCATCTCAATTAATTTGCCTCTATAAACGATGTGTCATTGGAACTGATTCACCAGTAGTTTATACTATAATTACAAATATTAATTAAATTTGCAAGTAATATTATATTACTACCATTAATTATGGGGCAATATCGCCACAATAATAAATTAGCATTTAATTCTAGGGATACTTTAGCCTTGAATAAGGATTTTATTTATTATCATTGAATCATCGATTATCTTTTTAATCAGATGGGTACAGGTTGATTTTGTGCCCTAATACGCACATTCCTTTTAAAAGGCTTGTTGAGGCCTAAAATTTGTTTTGGTCCACATGATTAAACCTAATCGTGTGGCCCAAAACAAATTCTGGGCTTCAACAAGCCTTTTAAAAGGCACATGCATATTAGGTCACAGAATCAACCTGCAGACATTCGATTAAAAAGCTAATCAATGGTCTTCATTGTCAGCCTATCACCCAAAACTTGAACCTTGTAACCTATATCGCAGGGTTCTGGAAGTTTGAAACTGGGCGACAGTGTGTTGGTCAAGGGATCGCCGACTTCTCTAACCCTGGAACCTTGTCACGGTGTTCAAAAGTTTCTTAACTTCTTGACTGGTCGATCTTCTTTGTTGTCGCGGCATCTTGGAGTTTCCTAACCTCCAACTAGAGGTTGTGAAGTTTGTGGTTTCTCTAACTAGGTGACAAGCCGATGGATGGTGGGAATGGTCTGCATGGATGGTGACGACCGCGCACATCAGTGACTTGGATGCTGACTTGGAGGTTGGGAGTTAAATATTTAAGTCATTTTTAGGAGACTTGTTGTGAATATTGTAGATTCCCATCTTGATTCTCTGGAATTGCACAAGTGGTGTACGCATGTCTTGGTGGAGACCACAAGGAATGGCTGATAGTTTGGTGTGATAGTCAAAGGGGATGGACGAGTGATGTGTCAACACGTGGCACAATTTCATTTGTTGATTTTACATCACTATTGTAAATCAACAATCATTAGAAAATTTTAAAAGGAGAGATTCGCCATTGTAATTAATCTTTTTAGTGATTATTCGCTAGGATTTGCCACTGTGATTATTATTTTCGCCAATTATTCATTAAGATTCGCCAAGAAAATTAATATTTTTTTCAAATAAAAGGAAATATTCGCCAAAATTTTACACCTTCGCCGAGGGGGGAGTTTCTTAAAGTTATCCCTAATAAGGAGCATGTTGATTTAAGAAGGAGAAGAAAAGAATTTAAGGAGGAAGACTCAATTTTAGCTCATCAACAAAAGGAGAGGTTCCAAAAGGAAAAGGTGGGAAAATGGGGGAGTGTTATAGATTTCCATGACACAACACGAAGGGTGCAACAACTACTAGAAAAGAAGAATAAAGAAATTGATAAAGTGATGAATTCAAGAACAATCAAGAAGACATTGAGCAAAGAAAACAAGGAGTATTTGATCAGATGGAAAGGAAAGAATATGGAAGAAGCAACATGGCTTTGGAAACCCAAATTTAGATGAATGTTTATGAACCTTCACTCATGAAACATTCTTACTTATGTTGTTTGATGTAGGAGCATTCAGGTGCACAAGCAATCCTGCACACCACAAAAATTATTTTATTTTTCTTTGATTTTTGGCTTTGGTTGTGTTTGTAGGAATTATTTTAGTTCATATGTATTCCTCCTCTCATCTCCCCAAATTTGGAGCCATTTGATATGCATTTGAATTTAATTCAAAATTGAATTAATGGTGCTAGAAATTGTCATTTTTTTTGGAAATTTGGAAGTTTCCTAAATCCCACGACTAGGAAAGTGGAGGCCATCCTTGGCATGTTGTAACTCCATTTTGCATTTTAATGTTTGTCATGAAATTGAATGTGGGAGAATCTTGACACCTAGTGTAGGAGGTAGTGGAGTGAGCTTGTGAGGGGAAGAATGGGAAAAATTAATTGATTTTGCAAGAAAAAATTAATGAGGTAAGATTCCCATGCCCAAGAGGGAAAAACCAGGTGAGAATGCATCCTAGAAGTAAGAAACAAACTATTCCCAATCTTGGAGAAAGATTCAACAAGTGAAAGAAAAGAAAAACCTAAATATTTGTGGAAAATCTTGCCTATGAAGCAAAGTGAGACGTCCAATAGTGAAAAAGAGAAATATTGGAGTGATTTTGCTACTGTAGAGCTGAAGGAAGGTGTCTCGTAGCTAATATTTTGATGTTGGAGATAATATCCATGCTTACAGATGTTCTCTTTTCATTGTTGAGACAAAATTTGTTGTTGTAATGTCTTGAAGAATTAAATAATAAAAAGTAACATGTTGATTCTAGTTTTCTAGTTAATGCCTTTTTTGTAAAATTTGAATTGAGCTCTCAAATTATCTAGTTTTATTTACAAGAGGCTTGATTTTCCTATAGTTGAGTGAGGAAGTTGCAATTCAACCAAAAATCCAATAGGATTCTTGGTTGTTGACCTACACCATTATTGAAAGACAAAGAATCAATAGTATGTGTATTTATCTATAGTAGAAGTTACATATTATAGTGCAAAAGAAGTAGCATCTCAGTTCATGTTGCTACAAACTCTTCTTTTCTAGCTTGGTTTTACTCTAGAGGGCCCTAATTCATCATTTGCAATGACAATATTTCATCCACATGATTCACAATCCTACACATTATCTATGTACCAAAATCAAAGAGATTTATATGTATATGTGTAGCAATTCTTTCAAGAAGGTCGATTCTTAAATGTTCTATTGTTGTCTCGACTAACAAATATACTCATCAAAGCTCTTCCCAATAGAACCCATTGGTCGTCAAAATACAATCAATGAGAGATAAGTAGAAGAACTCTACATCAAAAGTTTGATAGTTAACCTTAAGGGGAGATGTTGGAACTTGGGTAATCTTACCTATAATTTTCATTGTATATTGTTGGTCCAAAAGACATATCTCCATCACATACTCATCACATATTCAACATATATCCCCTTGTGTATACCTTTTTTTTATAATCAATTTGAGTTATATCATTTTAACCACAAGATTATCTTTGATTTCCACTAAACACATCTTTTTTTTTTAATATTGAGAAAATGCAAAGTACATAAGATAAAATGTAGTAAATCGTGACTAAACACATCTTTTCCATAAATAACCATGATTAAACTTATACAAAATCCAACTTTAATAAAACTATTTCTTATCAATAGAGTCATTTTTTGGTTTTTAGAATGGGTTGATAATATTAATAAGACAATAAACCCTCGTTACTAGCATATATCTTTAAATCTATAATAAATTATTATAATATGGATTAAAAGTAGTTTTCATCTTTTAGAGGAAAAGATAGTTTTACAATTTTAATATTATATTGATTTTTTTAAACTATAAAAAAATAAAAACAAATTAACAAAAAAAAAAGATGATTAACTTAGATCATTTTTGTAATTTTATATAGAAACATAAGTCTAAATTAATATTTTTTAGTTAAGAATCAATCACTAAAAATATATATTTCATAAAAAGCATGAGAAACATGATCTCTGCTTCATCTTTTATTTATTACATCTTCAAAATATTTGAATTTTGATGAATGATGTAATAAAAAATATATCTTTACTTCACCAATCATTATCTACCAATTAAATTATAGCCTTTATATTTAATTTATTATAGTAATTGATAGGCTCCACCAAATTAATAGATCCTATCATATTAATATTTGTTACATTAAATTATATTACTTATTAAAGTTTAAGAAACCCCTGAAATTCAAATATCTCTCAAATAAAATTCTTAGTTCAATCATAACTTTATTAAGGGTGATAATAAAGGTCTAATTTTTAATCTCCTTTAACCAACTAAATTGGTTTGTAGGGCTTATAAAAAAAGTTTATATAATTGTTAGAAACTTTATACTTAAATTGAATAATAAATGTCCAGTAATATGAAAAAATTTCCAAATTTTATTTAATTGTCTTATTTTGACATTCAATAAACTAAATTATGATTGAAAATACCCTGTATTTAAACACGTGTCATTGTTTTGATAGACATCCATGCAATCAGAACATCAAACTCAACTGTCTAAACAAATAGAAGGTTCTACAACTGAAGATATTGGCTGTAATTCCACACAAGGAAAGCCACAGCTTTCAATTGAAGGAGAAGAACAAATAAAATCACAAATAATGGAAGAGACAAGGACCAACCAAACTGAAAACACAACGTTTGATAATAAGAACATTCAGGAAATGTTGCATCCTGAGACAACAGAAAATTCTAGTGTCACAAGTCTAGATGCTGTACATCATGAGGACCAAGAAGCAAAGAAAGGCGTGAATTCTGAGGTTGATACTTTAATTCATGTAGGCCATTATTCCACCGAAAGAGAGCCACAGTTTCCAGTCAAAGGCAAAAATACTCTAGAACCACAAATGATGGATGAGGCAAAGACAAAGCAAACTGAAGAAACAATGTTTAATAACAAGAACATTCAAGAAACATTGTGCTCTCAGACAACAGAAAATTCTGATGTCACAAGCCTAGATATTGTGGATCATGAAGACCAAGAATCAAAGCAAGTAGTAAATTTTGAGGCTGATACCTCAATTGATAAAGGCCATTATTCCACCAAAAGAGAGCCACAGTTTCCAGTCGAAGGAGAAAAAATTCTAGAATCACAAATGATGGATGAGGCAAAGACAAAGCAAACTGAAGAAACAATGTTTAAGAACAAGAACATTCAAGAAACATTGTGCTCTCAGACAACAGAAAATTCTGATGTCACAAGCCTAGATACTGTGAATCATGAAGACCAAGAATCAAAGAAAGTAGTGAATTTCGAGGCTGATACCTCAATTCATGTAGGCCATTATTCCACCAAAAGAGAGCCACAGTTTCCAGTCGAAGGAGAAAAAATTCTAGAATCACAAATGATGGATGAGGCAAAGACAAAGCAAACTGAAGAAGCAATGTTTAATAACAAGAACATTCAAGAAACATTGTGCTCTCAGACAACAGAAAATTCTGATGTTGCAAGCCTAGATACTGTGAATCATGAAGACCAAGAATCAAAGAAAGTAGTGAATTCTGAGGCTGATACCTCAATTCATGTAGGCCATTATTCCACCAAAAGAGAGCCACAGTTTCCAGTTGAAGGGGAAAAAACTCTAGAATCACAAATGATGGATGAGGCAAAGACAAAGCAAACTGAAGAAGCAATGTTTAATAACAAGAACATTCAAGAAACATTGTGCTCTCAGACAACAGAAAATTCTGATGTTGCAAGCCTAGATACCGTGAATCATGAAGACCAAGAACCAAAGAAAGTAGTGAATTCTGAGGCTGATACCTCAATTCATGTAGGCCATTATTCCACCAAAAGAGAGCCACAGTTTCCAATCGAAGGAGAAAAATATCTAGAATCACAAATGATGGATGAGGCAAAGACAAAGCAAACTGAAGAAACAATGTTTAATAACAAGAACATTCAAGAAACATTGTACTCTCAGACAACAGAAAATTCTGATGTTACAAGCCTAGATACTGTGAATCATGAAGATCAAGAATCAAAGAAAGTAGTGAATTATGAGGTTGATACCTCAATTCATGTAGGTCATTATTCCACCAAAAGAGAGCCACAGTTTCCAGTCAAAGGAGAAAAAACTCTAGAATCACAAATGATGGATGAGGCAAAGACAAAGCAAACTGAAGAAAAAATGTTTAATAACAAGAACATTCAAGAAACATTGTGCTCTCAGACAACAAAAAATTCTGATGTTGCAAGCCTCGATACCATGAATCATGAAGACCAAGAATCAAAGAAAGTAGTGAATTCTGAGGCTGATACCTCAATTCATGTTGGCCATTATTCCACCAAAAGAGAGCCACAGTTTCCAGTCGATGGAGAAAAAACTCTAGAATCAGAAATGATGGATGAGGCAAAGACAGAGCAAACCGAAGAAACAATGTTTAGTAAAAAGAATATTCAAGAAACATTGTGCTCTCAGACAACAGAAAATTCTGATGTCACAAGCCTAGATACTGTGAATCATGAAGACCAAGAATCAAAGAAAGTAGTGAATTTCGAGGCTGATACCTCAATTCATGTAGGTCATTATTCCACCAAAAGAGAGCCACAGTTTCCAGTCGATGGAGAAAAAACTCTAGAATCACAAATGATGGATGAAGCAAAGACAAAGCAAACCGAAGAAACAATGTTTAATAACAAGAACATTCAAGAAACATTGTGCTCTCAGACAACAGAAATTTCTGATGTCACAAGCCTAGATACTGTGAATCATGAAGACCAAGAATTAAAGAAAGTAGTGAATTCAGAGGCTGATACCTCAATTAATGTAGGCCATTATTCCACCAAAAGAGAGCCACAGTTTCCAGTCGAAGGGGAAAAAACTCTAGAATCACAAATGATGGATGAGGCAAAGACAAAGCAAACTGAAGAAACAATGTTTAATAACAAGAAATTTCAAGAAACATTGTGCTCTCAGACAACAAAAAATTCTGATGTCACAAGCCTAGATACTGTGAATCATGAAGACCAAGAATCAAAGAAAGTAGTGAATTCTGAGGATGTTACCTCAATTCATGTAGGCCATAATTCCAGAGAAAAAGAGCCACAGTTTTCAGTCAAAGGAGAAAAAATTCTAGAATCACAAATTACAGAGGAGGCAAAGACAAACCAGAGTGAAGAAACAGTGTTTAATAATAAGAGAATTCAACAAACATCATGCTCTCAGACAACAGGAAATTCTGATGTGTGGGAAAATTTACAAGAATTTGGTGAATTCCGCCTGCAAAGGAGGGTATCCACAATTCCCACAAACATACATGAACCATCCCACACTCAGCCCAAACTCAAAGAGAAATTTCATTTTCAGCAATGGGTCAAAACAGAAACTGAGCAGAGCATATCAGATGAGCAACATGCTGTTTTCCTGGGAGGAACTTTGACCTCTCAGGACATTGATAAAATAATTAAGGCTGCTGAAAATCCAGATTCTGAAGATTTTCCTGTGGTGACATTCGGGAAGATATATTTCATCATATCCGCTAGTCTAAGAGTGCCAAAAATCATAACACAAGATGACAAGGGTTTTGAAGCACCATCAGAGATTTCTAGTCAGGTTTGTAAGATAAGTTCTACCAATGAAGATACATCAGTTGTTAACAGCACAATCACTACCACTCAGTTGCTTCCAAATCCTGATGGCACCACCAACCACTCAAGTGCAACAATTGAGAAGACAGAAGTTCGGGTGTGTCAATCTCAACAAGGGGAACAATCAGAGCAAATATTTCAACACACGTCACAATTTCAAACTGCTCATCAAATAAAATCTGCAGATAAGCCAAGTCAATTGTTCTTTCTTGAAGCAGCATCAAGCCAGCTCACATCTGGGCATGATATCTTACAAACTCCAACAGGTGATGCAGTTCAACCACAAGAATTGGAAAAACAAATGTCAAGTATGGTCATGGTCAGAAAGGCTTCATTCTCGCATCTACATCATTTAGAACAAGAAACGGAGAGAATCATGACTTCTGAGACTCATACATTAACTGATCATAAAACAATCCAGGTTTCAGAATCAACAACAATCCAGCATTCAGAATCAACTAGTAATCTTCATTTAAAAGGAAAAGGAATTATATCTCAAGCAGTCAAACAAAATGAAGAATGTGTGGATGATAAAACTTCAAGTTATGATGAAGGTGCAACAATTGAGAAGACAGAAGTTCAGGTTTGTCAATCTCAACAAGGGGAACAATCAGAGCAAATATTTCAACACACGTCACAATCTCAAACTGCTCATCAAATAAAATCTGCAGATATTCCAAGTGAATTGGGCTTTCCTGAAGCAGCAGGAAGCCAGCTCACATCTGGGCATGATATCTTACAAACTCCAAGAGGCGATGCAGCTCAACCACAAGAATTGGAAAAACAAATGTCAAGTATGGTCATGGTCAGAAATGCTTCATTCTCACATCTACATCATTTAGAAGAAGAAACGGAGAGAATAATGACATCTGAGACTCATGCATTAACTGATCATAAAACAATCCAGGTTTCAGAATCAATAACAATCCGGCATTCAGAATCAACTAGTAATCTCCATTTAATAGGAAAAGGAATTATATCTCAAGCAGTCAAACAAAATGAAGAATGTGTGGATGATAAAACTTCAATTTATGATCCAGTTAGTGCAGGCCATATTTCCACAGAAAGAGAACCACAGTTTCTAGTCACAGAAGAAACTGTTCAAAAATCACAAGATATAAAAAAGGAAAAGACATACCAAAGTGAAACCACAATGCTCAATACAGAAAGCAGTACACAAAGATCATGCTCTCAGGTCACAGAAAATTCTGATGCGTGGGAAAATATACATGCATTTGGTGAATTCCGCTTGCAAAGGAAGAAATCCACAAATATTACTAACATAAATGGGTCATCCCACACTCAGCACAAAGAGGAACCCCATCTTCAGCAATGGTCAGAAACAAGTGAGGAGAGGATATCAGACAAAAATTGTGCAGTCTTCCTGGCAGGAACTTTAACCTCCCATGATTTAAACAAAATAATTAAGGCTGCTGAAAATACAGGGGCAGAAGAGTCACCTACAGTAACATTCAGCAAGATATACTTCATCACATCCACTAATCTGGAAATGCTGCAAATCATGAGACCACCAAATAATGTAGGTTTTGAAGGACTGCCAAAGAATTCAAGTCATCTTTCTACACAAATAGATAGTTTTACCACTGAAGATACATCAGTCGTCAACAAGACAACCACTAGCATTCATTCTACTGCGGTAATTTCCAGCCTGGAGTTGCCAGATGAAAAATCAATTTATAAGGACAATCTGAGTCATGGTGTAGGTGTATCGGATGCAATCAGGGTGAAAGGAATCCCAAACATGAGCGAAGATCCAAAAAACCATAATGCTGAAGATGTTGGCTTTGAAGTGTCGAAAGACAACTCTATATCAGAGACACGAACACTAGTCACAATGATAACTGATCAAGCAGAATTTAAAGCCACTGAATCAGCAACCACAGAAATTGTGAATACAGGTTATGGAATCCATCGGACTCTAAAACAAAGAGAAACAGAACAAGTCCATCAAGCTTCAGGGTCCCCAACTATGGAACATATAGAGTCTTCAGAAATGGCAAGTGAATTTTTTTCTGGAAAAGCAGCAGCACATACGCTCACATCTAGACCTCAAGCACAGGAATTGGGAAAATCAAAACATCTGGAAGTGGTATCAAATACGACAGCTACAACCATTGTGACAGCAGAATCAATCTCCCATGAAACTGACAACATGAGACTCACTGTTCAACATACTGAAGTCCAATTATCAAATGAAGTACCGGCTTCTCAGACAGACAAAGATACTGATCCAAAGACAGATAAGACTACAAAATCAGCAAACAATAATCACTTTCAAGAAGGACAAAGTAAATATTTGCATATTCAACAGAATGAAGCTTCCAGTGATGATAAAGCATCAAGCAAAGATGCAGTTGTTATGACACAAATTTCCACAGCAAAAGACTTGCACCTTTCAGTCAAAGACCATAATATTCAAGCAACACAGAAGATCAAAGAAGAAGAAACAAATCAAACTAGAGAAATGAAGTCAAACCAGATCACAGAAAGTTCTGAAATTTGGGAAACTTTACAAGGCTTTGGTGAATTTCGCCTGCAAAGGAAGGGAACCAAACATTATAGAGACATATGTAGACTATCCCACACAGGACAAAAGGAGGAATTTCAGCTTGAGCAAAGTGTAACACCAATAAAAAGTCAAGACATGTCACACACACAACATGCAGTTTTCCTGGCAGGTATTTTGGACGTCAATGAAAGAGACAAAATATTCAAGGCTGTAGAAAACCCACCTGAAGTGCTTCCTCCAGCCACATTCAAGAAAATTGTATTCATTCTACCAACTGGTCTAGAAGTGGTTCAGAGAATGACATAATCGGGTAGTTTAAAGCATTATAAGGGACAACAATTCAATTGCATCATATATAGAAGTTACTACCATGGATTAGTCTGAAATATACAAAGCTATATTGTTTCATATCCACCACTGTCAATACATTAATGTAGGTGGAATAAGAGTTATAATTGAGAATTACAACATATAGTACCAGAAATATAAATTAGTTCCACTTTGTGAAACCTGCTGGCACATTCCCAGGAGAGAAATCAATGTTGCAGCTCACAGCAGTTCATGAAAGCATACAGAGACATATGTATTATGTTTTCTCTATCCATCTGCTTCTCTAAATTGTTGTCCTTTAGGATGACCATTACAGATAAGTGAACATACATCGCTTCTGCACTAGTTTGCAAATCCTATCATCTTTATAGTGAAAAAAAAAAGTATAATGATTTCAATTATGTAATTATGCCTGTCTCAATATGAAGCTTCTATATAGTTTAGTTAGCATGAGCATCTTTAATCTGGCAGCAGCTGGTACAAATGAAAATATGTTCCTAGATGATCAATTTGTTACCTATATTAAGCATTATGAATACTTCAATTTAGATACAATATACATGCTCAGCATAAAGATAACTTAAGGTGCAGGTGCATTTTGCCTCTTACAGACACAAACAGATAAAAAAGAATAACAATAAAAGACACCCAGGGGTGCTAGTTCCACTGAGAAAAATTCATGCCCATCAGACTCCTAAGGGAGACATTCTGGTGGCAATAGGGAAGCAATTGGGATATTTCCTGGACCAGCCCCTTTGAAGAGGACTGTTTAGGAACGTTCCCACTGCGTCCCCCAAAAACTTTTATAAAAACTGCTACTTGCATAGTAAGAAGACAAATTTTTAGCTTAAAACATAAAAATAAAAAACAAATTACAGCAATGGTATATTGTTTCCTTTTATCATTTTTGCATGCTTGTGTAATTTGACATTAATACTAGTATCTCTACAAGAATCAATATTCAAGAATTTTATTTGTTTAGTTTATAAATTTATAACTTCGGTATTGATGCATGACTCCTTGATGTTGCATGACTGTATCGTTTTATTTTCATTTTGTCAGTATTACTGCTATTATTATGGATTAAATCAAAGATAACTCCAGAATTTTCTATATTTATATTTATGAATCTATTATCAACTTTAACTTCTTGTATTCTTGTTTATATACATTCTATTTTTTATTCCTTACATATTTATATAGTTTTAGTTTTGGTACAACTTCCTCTTGCCATTCCCTGTTCCTCCAAATTCAGCGTGCTTCCATCCATCCCCTTCTGCATCCCCCCATTTTTCATCCTCCTAAATGGGAACTCGATGAAACATAGATTGGAACTAAGAGATCTAAACTTGATGAACCTGCCAGGCCTAGAACTGCACTTAATTAAGAACTGCACAAGTAATTCTCTACCCCAAACTTGTCCCAAGTTCAAAAGCACATCTTTGGGCACCTCACATCTTTGAGAAAACATCCAAGTGGGTACACCTAACCCTATCGTTGAGTACCTATTGGTAAGACTACTGGCTTTTTCCATTTGCATGGTTATGAATCAGGATGATCCCTTGCCTATTAGTTTTTACCATTTTCAGTGATTGATCTGAGGGCCAGGGGTACCCAGTGGAAAACAAACTCAAATGGATTTAAATAGATTATGAAAGTAGGCAACTGAAAGAAAGTTAGAATGCAAAGAAAAATATTCAGAGTGCTTAGGCAAAGATAATACAAGAACAATATAACACCATAATAGAACTGTATTTGCAAAGTTCTGTAGAGAGATCTGAGAGGTCAGACGTATGCTACAAGGTCTTTATGCCTATGCTTCTACACATTTGTGCTTATGCCCATCATGCTTGTTCAAAGAGTATCTATGATTAAATACAAGTGTGGAAAACAAAGTTATGACATGGTAATTACAAGAGATTAAACTGGTAGCCTTCTGACGGTCGTCTCATCTATTTGTCATTTTCTTGAAACTCTACCTAGTAGCTGCACAAAACAAAGTTGACATTGTTAGAAATGTGCAACATGGAATAAGTGGAATCATGACTTTGTCTATGTATGGATGATTTTGGCAAAGAACCTGAAGCTTGTGGTGTAGATAGCATATGGTGTGTGACACACCACCCTTAGACAATAACATGATCGTTTTCATTGCGACCTTCGCCGGAGGAATATCTCCCTTATTTTTAAAATGGAATCAGACGTTTCTATCTCTGGGGACTCAATTCGCAGGAGGGGTGTTCTTAGGGACAGCCTTAGTGCATTTCTTGAGCGATTCGGCAGAGATGTTTTCAGATTTGACGGAGAAAGAGTATCCCTTCGCATTCATGCTCTGCACTGTGGGATATCTGCTTACTATGCTGGGAGACCTGGTCGTCACTTGGGTTTATGCCAAGCAATCACACAAGATAGAAATGATCCCTCTCCATAATTCTGTTCCTTTGCAACCAAAAGGTATTCTATTGATTTTCATTCTCATGGTCCAATCATATCTATTACCACTTTGCAAGTTCTTCTTCCCCTGATCATGTTGTAACTACCAGATGATCAAGGACAATCCACTGCACACCATGGAGACACAACATTCAGACATCAGGTCAGTTGATAACGGACCTGCAATTTCATGATTTTTCATCTATCTCAGGCCTTGATTACAGGTTTTCAAAAGAGGAAGTAAAACCCACTCATGAACAACCCTTGAAATTCAATTTGGATACCACTCATTAAAGGGGGGCTTATCAGTCATATATGTAAGTTGACTTCCCTGTGAATCACCCCCCGCAATGAAAACGTATGATGAGATATTCCTCTGGCGAAAGTCGCAATGAAAACCCTATAGGAAGTTGTTGTCAACTTGAGCTTCCATGAACCATATCCCTTGGAAAGGAATTCAACCTGCTTTAATGATTTCATAAATTAATCTTGTTCCCTTTTGTGTTTGACCATAGCATGAAAGACTTAATCCATTTTGTATTGCATGCTACATTAAGGATTGATCTCTGCCAGATAAAGTTCTTCCAAAAAACCTAGTTTGTCCAACAAAGGTGAAAAGTAAGATGCAAGAGTTCTACATTGAGCTTTAACAAGTTATCTCGAATCTTCTTAGAGATTGTATATGGGCGATGCCAAAGAGGAAAGATCTTGTGGTAAGGTCATGTGAGTCATTCCTTCTAAGCCACAAAATTTTTGAAGATGTGTGACACTCAACGTTGACAATGGTGCTTGTACAACGTGTGTTGCATTTGCTGAAATTTGCACAGATATTCTCCCCATGTTTTGTTAAAGAAGTATCTATACAAGAGGAAAAAAACCAAAAAAGTTGTGAATGGTCAAAGAATGTCATTCATCATCTCCATAAATGTTGTGGGAGCACGGATCGAGCCAAAGCGCCTAACGAACCATTCAAACAAAATCTTCTTCGTCTTCTAGGCATCTAAGAATTCAACAAGAATCTGATTGGTACCACGAAGTTATTCTAACTGGTCTGCTATTCAGAAGTTCTTCACAGTGATCTTGTTGAGAGATTTGCAGTCAATGCAAGACCTCCATGTACCATCCTTTTCTGCTATGAGTTCAATGGGGTTAACACAAAGTGAAGAGCAAGGCCTGATGCGTCCTTTTTCCACGAGTACATGGTTTTGTCATTTGATTTTTTCAATCTCAAGAAAAGAACAGTGGTATAGTAAGGCTTTAGGAAAAGGTAATTTTTGAAATTAGATCAATGGCACAATTCAATGTGCACACTACAGGCATTCCTATGGGTGACTGAAGAAGACACTTGTATTCATCCGACAATTTCGTTCAATTGCAACTTTTCGATTGAAGGTGCATAGCCAACTCTATCACAAGGATATCTATCTTACATTCATGTCTCGCCATCAAGGGCACAAATTTCTTAATAGAGCTTACTAACCTGTTGCACTGCTTGATGCTGATAAGTAAACTGTAAAAGCTTAAGGACTACTTCTCGTATGCAATATCTATCCTCAACAACATCAATGACAAAAACCCTAGGGCTTGCTTCATTGATTACATGTCGAAAATAAAGATATAGTTTCCCAATTAAACACCTCATATATCAAATGGTGCTACATCACAAAGGACTGCACTTGAATTGATTTTGTACACCAAGTGTCATTGATGAGTAACAACACACTTCTCAAAACTTTAGTTCAGCCATCCAATGGTGTATGTTTGAGAATAAGGTGTTAACAACAAGTTATATTTGTGAATTGCTTCAAGATAAATCAGATTCTTCTGATTATCAGTCGACGATGCAGTGTATTGGTTGTCCATTGACCCAGATTTGAGAATGGATTTTTTTCTCTGCAACTTCTATATCCGGAGTGGAAGACGAGGCTGAGTTGGTTGTTGCTATCATGGTGCTACACTCAGAATCCTTAATCTTTTTTCCTTTATCTCGTGTCAGTTGAGGAGAACTCAATGCTTCCAGTTCTACAAGAAAGGCTTTCTGAGAGCTACATTCCTTGATGGGGTTTCTACTAGCATTACGTACACCACACCACTTGCCAGAAATAGACTTAGAGTTCTCAATCTACGACTTATCCTAAAGCTTGTAAGCTTTCCTTCTAAGTGTCGTTGTGAACGAAGTTTACTTCTTATTCAATTTATTATATTATTATATTTTATTTTCACATTTAGTTTATTAGGTCATATTTAGAGTATTTATTTTGTGTTGCATATCATATGCTCGTGACATTTTTCATAATTTTATGTTGTTCTTTGTCTCACTTTTATCTATATAAATAAGGGTTCTTTGTGTATTTTTACATTGTATTGCATCTTTTGTATAGATTATTATTATTCTATCATGTTGAACTTCTTTGATTCTTGTGACTAGCTCTTAGATAGCTTGATCTTGGGTTAGCTACCTCCATAATTAAAAGATGTCTAGAGTTATTCCATTTCCAAAAGATCTATCACTAAAGTTTTTTTTGAGATTTGAGTATATACTCTTCTCTTATATCTTTGGATGATCTAAAAATCATAAAGATTGAGAGAAATAGTAGATTCTAGTGGGGTTCTTAATTGGGACTTTGTTTTATAGGTTGTTTTTGGGTGACTTGTGAAGCAAATTTGAGCTCATAATTAGATCCAAAACATTCAAAAAAGTCAAATTTTCCTTTTGTTTTATCCAAATCAAGCAGAAGAGATCAAATCCTCAAGGATTTGAAAAAATGTTTTATGTTAAGCATCTACTAATCACTTATCAGTTGGAGCACTTTTTAGACAAATTCTACCTTGCCATTGTGTCCAACAAACCTAAGAACCTATAGATCAACATAAAATTTGTCCATTTTGGAGTAGTTGGCAAAAAAGATTAAGAAAATAAATGATCAATGGTATGGATCATAAAAAATATTCTCTACACAATGGCATATTATGTAGATTGTATTGTTTGCATCAATGAATCTCCAAGCATCAATGAATCTTGTTGAAGGTACTTTTGCATAGTTTAAGGTTTCATCTAATAGTTTTGCAAACCTTATGTATCCAACATACTACAAGTGGTATTACACTAACTTGTGCAATTAATTGATGATGCTCAAATACACAAGCTATAAAACTATTGTGAGGGTGCCATGTGGTGCAACTCCCATCTATAGTTCATCAATGATTTTCTTTGCAATCAATGAAAAACTCCATACGACATGATGGTTGATCAAATCCACCCTCCAAAACTATTCTAACACACCAAAATATTCCTCCATGCTAGTACCTAGTTTTGTATTACTACCACAAATATTTACCACCATCCTCATAACAACTTTATAGAGTAAAAAAACAAGTTTTAAATATTTCAAGAATAGTTTGGGACCCAAGAGAATATTGTATCAACCTAGAGTATATTTAATTGTTAACCTTTGTTTACATCATCATTTTGACAATTGATGTCAAGTTCTTCCAACCAATGACATCATAGTTTGGGTTGGGTTCACTAATGACACTTTATCAAATGATGTCACCTTGTCACTATAAATAATGTTTCCCATTTATTGACATCATCATTCTGTCAAATAATGTTAGCCCCATTTTCAAATTTGGTCCCTCTTCACCATTGGAAATTTGGATTTTGAGGTTGATCTTCAAAGGATTCATTCTTACTCATATAGGCTCCTTTTTTGAGAAATTATTTTTTAAAATGGCATAGAAATTTCATGCTCTTTGTGATGGTGCAGGTGTTTTGCAATTTAAAGTTTTGATTTTTCCATGATTTCAATTTTTTAGTGATCTTGTGTAATATTTGTTTTGAAAATTTTTAAGGGTCATATCTTGTGCATATGGAATCCTTTTTGGGTCCAAATTTTTTGAAAGTGCATATGTTTCTACACACTTCACAATGGTTCCTTTAGTTTCTTCATTTTGTAGAAAAATTATATTTTCAACATGTAGTTCCTTTTTAGATATTGTAAGTATCTATTGAATGCATTATGTACTTTGTAAATGCAATGAAATAAAGTGTTGCATATGTACTTATACTTTAGGGATCTTGCACTTCATTTTTTGACATACTGCACCCTATGTTAGGACCTCAATTTTTAAAAATATTTCTAAGTGTTTTCCCCCAAGTTTTATTTGCCCAATTGTTGGAGGGGGGTTTTTGTTGATGTGAGTGTTGCACATGCACACCAATAGGCAGATAAATTATCACCCAAAGAATGTGGGAACCTACCTTTACTTGAAAGATCCATCGAGAAAACCTAAATCTAGAGGCAATATCAGTTTGATCCCATGGCTCGAGAATGTTAGGTCTTGATGCACTAGGTTCACTTAAGGTTCGTTGTGTAAATTGTTGTTAATCACATCTATGGTTTCTTAGGCTAACTAGTATCCAAATGATCATAACATAAGCTCAATTTGATCACATATGTGTCACTTCACAATTTCATGAAAACTAAAGATTTGTAATAATATTTCATGAATTTCAAATTACTTGCACATAGTCAATAGATTTAACATAAGTTGCTTTGTAACTTCATGGAAACAAAAGATTTCACAATAATACTCCATGCATTTATCATTTTTACAACAATTTTTGAAAGAATTCAACATCTACTCTAAATAAAGCATTAAAATCCTAAAATTTAAAGATTCTCTCAGCTATTATCCATGCATGCCCCAAGAAAAAAAACTAAATCAAAGAAAACAACTCTATACTTCACCAGATTGCTTTATAGCTAGGCATAAAAATGATACAAGAACTTTAAGGAAACATAAGATCATTTGCAACCAGATAGTGTCAGTATGCACCCAAATCTGGTGAAACACATAGGCTTTTTTGATAGGAACAAGCAATCAGCTACGTATGATTTTGTATGAAGACGCAACTTTAAATTGGATTTGATATTAATTAGCTTCAACTGGAACATACAAATTTTTGAGCTGGAATAGAACAAAAAATAGGAAAAAGAAATAAAACTAGCAAAAGTTTTAGATCTACAAAATTCCACAAATTCTGAACTTAACTAGAAAAGAAACAATTCTCAGCCTTTTATAAGAACAAGGAAATTGAGGAGTTCCATCAGAACACATGAAAGAAAATCCAGGGAACAAATCATGACATAGCACGAGGCACATGACAGTTGGCACGAGAACCTTTTGGAATAAGTCAACAAAAACTTTGACTTTCTTCAACACTTGAAACTTTCACACTCAAGTCTCGAGACGTGGGCATTTTCACACAAAATGTAACATTACTCTTCAAAACCCTCGGATCTAGTCAACTTACATCGAATCTAGGAACAATCTTGCAAAATTGATTTCAAGTGACTTATCATCACATCTACACAAAACCTTCGGGTTCCCACTACCCGATCATAAGCACTTCTTTCACTAGACACCCTGTCCCTGGACTCATCTATTCCTTTCTTTTGTTGATATTCTCAGAAAGCGATTAACACCTAATTTATGTGTTCTTTGGGAACACTTTGTGCCATTTTCCAACTGTATTTGCACTTTGCATACTCTTCCATTATTTTCTTTACAACTTCATTCCTCTACAAAATTTCTAGTTCATATTGTTCATGTGATTCCTACAGTTGATCACCTCAACAATAACCTCCTAGCTTAAAGAATGAACAGGGTCTTCATTGATCTTCTCAATCCATCCTTTGAACGCCTATACTTTTGTATCATTTTGCCCCATATTTTTGGGATCACACATTTGTTGTTCCAACATCTCAATGAGGTTCAAATCTTTATCTATGAGTTTCTCACTCCTTTCAATGACCTTTTCCAATCCACTCATACATTGCAACAAAGTCTCACCTTCCCAAATTAGCTACAATCTTCATTTCTCCAACATTAGAACTTATTGTTTTGTAATCACCTTTTCTTTTATCAACTCTTGGACTTCTTCCTTGAGAATTGTCATTAACCACCACATCTCTATGTCATTCCACTCCCTATGGTGCTTACATTCATCAATGAACCTTCTAGACTTATCAAACCAACGGTGTGCCTCTTTACATTTACTGATTGCATCCCTTATTGGTTCATTTCCCTATTGCACCAAGTGCTTATTTAGTCTTCAAAAACATTTATCTTATGTTTCAATCCTTCGATGGCATCCACCTGCTCTTTTGACATTGACACTAGATTTGGCAGCAACTTGGTCAAGGAATAACTAGGTTGAGCTATGTTCAAATAAAATTCTCTAAAAAGGAAACTCATTCTTTTAATTCTCTCTTATTTTATTTATCCTTCCTCATATGAGCAGTTGTAACTTCAATATTCATTCTCATTTCTTTAATTTATTGCTCCCACAAGGAATTTCCTAGGTTGATTGTAGTAATCTGATAATCCCTATCCATTATTTCATGCTTTTCCTTTTCTCCCATAGGAGTTGCTACTTAGAGAGTCTTCCCTCCATCTAAGCTCCACTTGATAGCATGTTTGATTCTTGCTTTAGCTCTAGGGTTAGGGGTTTCTAGCTCCTACACAAAAGTCTTGAAATCAAGAGGCACCAACTCCACTTCCACTGGTGGAGCCAATTTCTTGACTAACTAGTTAGGTGCTTCTTCATCTTGCCTCACTTCTTCGTGACCTTGTTCTTGCTAACAAACATGTTCAGGAACATTCTTCTCTAACTCTTTGTCCTTACCTACTATAACCCCCAAATCTCTTACATTCTCTACTCTTGGCGACAAGGACTCTAGATTGTCATGGCCTAAATTAATTTGTTTTGGCTCTCCTTTCTCTCTCTCTTCATGGTTTATGTTCTCCATTTCTATCCTATCCTTCTCAACACCCTCCTCCAAAGTAATTTGTCCATGTTTCGCTAGGGCATAAGGATTTTTGCTATTCCCCTACTCCTTATCCAAGGTTTGAGAAGATTCTACATTTGGATTTATCTCTCGCTCTTTGGGTTTCCGATCAATAGTTTCAATATCCCCTGATAAAGGTTGATCTTTACCTGCACGATCATCAAGTGCATAGCCATTCTCCTCCTCCTCATCTACTATGTAAATGGGGCTTTGCATTGTAGTTCCCCCTATTTCTCTTCATGGAGATATTAAATTTCCTGCATTAATTTCCTAAGGATTTCCCACCTCTTGGGTGAGTTGTCCCATTATAAACTCTATTTCTTCTTTATCCTCTGAACATATTTCAGTATTCAAAAAATCTTCTATCATAGGTTGCATCATTGAACTCCCTCTGGATTGCTTCTCCTTAAACTATTGTAGTATAGCAGACCATTTTTCCACTTCCTTCATAGCCTATTCTACAGTCACTTGTGGCTCCTCCTCTATAATCAAGGGTGTTCCCCTAGAGTCTACCTCATTGTTGTTGTGCTAACAAAAGGTGGAGAAATAAACATTACAACCACTTGTTGTGATGTCACACTTGTCCTGGCATCCACATGTGCTTTCATGACAACTTCTTTCGAGGTCAAGAGATGTTCTCTTGGAAATGTTGTAGAAGAAGATGCCATCATCAAATTTTTCAACATATTGGTGGGAATGACCAAGGTTTCTTTGTTTGGATCATTTGGTTGTGAAGCCACTAAAACTCCTTGGCCTAACACATCAGGGATTTCATCTCTACCCTGTTCAATTGATCTTGCTTCAACAACTCATCTTTTCTTTTCCACACCCTTATCATACCCTAATTCAATCACCATCTTTTTTTTTCTCTTTCTTCCCTATGAGTATGTGGGTGTCATCCCAACCTCTCTCATCATATGGAGGTATCTATTTATCCATGACTAAGTATAATCCAACACTTTCCTGGAAACATCTTCAAGGATTATTACCTCTTGTCATCCCCAATTTGGGTCTAGGATAGGTTCATCATATACCTTTTCCAATTCATAAGTGGGATTATTTACCTCCCTATGATCAACATCCATCTATTCAGGAACATCATGTGTTCCATAAGCCTTCATTTGGGCTAGCGACAACATTTGGTAGGACCACTTCCTCACATCATGGTCATCTTCACAACCATACCATAAGTCCTCCAATTGGGGCTCATGAGCATACTTCTTGTTTACCTACTTAGCCAACTAATCCATTGGATCATAATTATCCCTCCTAAACATCCAATCCATATGCTTTCAATTCATCTTCACACAACTTGGCACTATTGAAAGAGATGCACTTATAATTCCTAATAATAACAGGAAATTTCACATCCCCCTTTTTATGTAGCTACAAAAAGGAATCATGAGACAGTATTAACTACCTCGCAAACTTCAGAAGCAATATTTTATCTGTGAATACTTGTGCAACATAAAGGGATAACCAGTGAATCCTTCAATTTTAATATAAGTGAACATAGAGAACTAAATGAATCAACAACTCGTAGTTCATATAACATCCTTGCTTTGAGGGACAATCTCTTGGATATATCTTCCTCCATTAATATAACTATCTTCATGAAAAAAACATCATTTACCCTACGATAGTATTCTTTATACCTTGCAATAGTAACTTTTTGGCAATTTTTGGTAAATTATTAATTTTTGGTTCTCTTCCCAAAGCTCCCACTTTGTTCAATCCCTAGATATTAACTCTTAGGACATAGGAATAGACAACATATGAGGACATAGTGAACAATTAGGAATTAGGGAAGGTCTATATCTTCTCATGTAGTCAGTCACTAATAAGCCTTTCCCAATGGATTCAAACAAGGTCTTCCCTCATTTTCGTGATAATTTCAAACATCCACTGTTCAAACTTGCTAGCATCTCTACAACCAACCATTCTACTCAGTCAGGTTATCATGTCTTGTACTTCCTGGATAAATAATGACCTTACAATGTGCTTCAGTACCCTTTTCATTTTCTCCTAAAACCATGTTGACATCATTACCTTTTTCTTATGTTCTTCCATGATCATTTAATCCTCTATCGCTTACCCTATTTTCAATACATTCATTTTGATGAACATGGGGAGCCCAAATGTGTATACAATACCATCTGCTGAGAGGTTTTCCATAAACTCCCCCTTCCTTTATGATCGCTCTCCTATCTCCATCATACCACTTCATGCATTCCAAGACCAATTCAGGGGCTTCCATGGCTAGCGGAAACCCTGCCACTAAGTGTATTCCACTAGCAACCATGTTTTTAGTACACTAGAAAGCATCTAGTTGTTGGGTTCTTTGCAGAAGCTTGTGCTCATTAAAACTTCCTAGATGGGTATCCATTATCATTCCATAGGTGGGCATTGCTTGGGAGATAGGAAATTCAAATTCCTCTTTTGGTTGCTTCTTTTGTGAAGTACTCATGTTTCCTTTGATTTCCTACATGATTAGTGTATATATGCTCTGCATACAATTAGGGCTTATTCTAACCATGTGTTCCTAATTATTGATCAATATTCATTACCCACAACCATTAACTTCCTAAAATCAGGTTAATTACCTTCAAATTAAACAACAGTTTCTTTCAAAAATTACCCAGAGGAAATATTATTTCACCAAAATCAAGCATTCATGAAAGAGTTTACGAAGGTCAAGAGAAATACCCAGTTTTGTTGATAACAAGGTTGAAGAGACACAAAATTAGACTATGGTACTTGTGTCCCTTCTGGTATCTTGATACTTGCTTTCCCTCATGCACCTCAACTATCATTTTAATTCGTTAGTGACCTTATGAATATGTTACCTTGTGCAAAATGATGTATTACATAAGCAATTACATGCTCAAGGTGGTGCTAAGTACGTGCATTTTGTCACCTTTAAATTCCTTAACAATTGTGCATTAATTACCCTGAAAAAGTACAATCCTAGCAAGTTAGGGTTCACATCATGGAGCCTTTGATTTTGGCACCATGGGCCACCTTCGAAAAGAAGATGGTGAAGGAAGCTAATGTGGCACACTTGTGTGTCTCGCATGTCCATGTTGGACAAGAGCAATTGAATAAGCACCTAGCTCACAAGCTAAGAAACCAACTTGCACTTAAGGATGAAACACCAGACATCCAACTCTAGGAAAAATCTGGGTCGAGTTTTTACTTATGGGGTGAAAGTGGGCCCAGTGCAAGGATGACCCGGGCACTGGAAAAAATGGGCCGATATGGTTTACATGAACTCAATTTATAAAATTTTTGATCTTCGAGGCCGAAGAAAGAGAAACTGACAAATGGGTTTAGCCAAAGGATAATGACGCATATGTACATAGGGAAAACTTCCCCGAATAAAAGTGGGTAGGTGAAAACTCATTGAGTGTAAGGACATGCCAGTTAAAACCTAAACATTTTACAATTTTCAATAGACTTAGACCACCAACACCTGACACTCAAAAACCTAGGAATTCAAATAAGTGATAAAACTTCAAGGGACTTAGGATTTGTGAAATTCTAAGTTAGAGAGACCACTACTACAATCAAGGGCTGAGCATTTGAGAACAAGGCCTTCCTTTTACCATTCCCCCCAAAAGAGAGCTAGCACAAGCAAGAAGTGAAGAAAAGGAAAAAAGGGGTCCACATTTTTCCAAGGGGAAAATGAGGCATGTTGTGAGACCACACAACAACTAGCGATAACAAAACCGATCAAAGAACAAAAAATCAATTTTGGGAATGAGGTCCATACTCCAAACCTTTGCAGTCTTCGGATTATGAACAACCAAAATCTTGTTTCAACATTTCTCTTACTATAATTAAAATAGCAAGATTAGATTACATTGGGTTCACATGTGTGTTGGTGATTCATTTTGTTACACAAATTTAGGACCTTAGCCACTAATTGCATTGACTTACATAATTTGGTAATTCCTTTTCATCCAACCTTGGTTATTTCCTTGCTTCCAGTCAAACATCCATAGCCCTAGTAAGGTTATCTCTATAATTTCCCCAAACATAGCTCTACTACCAGTCAAGTGTCTATAGCCCCAATAGAGATATTTGGATAGCCTAAAGAGTTGAATTTTATCCTTTAATATTTCCTTTGATATTCAATTTTCATTTGATATTTCTTTGAAATCTCTTTTGCTTCAACTTGCAGGAAATGAAGCCTACAATTAGGTTGGGAATTACAAAGGTAGAAAAGGTTACCTTTTGATTTTTCACTCAATGCAAGCAACCACCATTTCTCGAATTTAGGTAAAAATTCTTTATATGTAGGCATTTCTAATCCAATACTAGCCTGATGACCTATGCAAATTAAATTAAACAAATCCAAAACAATTTCCTAGTTGCCCATAATTGGAAAACTACTTTTGTCAGAAGTATAACCCTCATTTCTAGAATTGATATTCTATAATTTTGATTGTTCCTTGAAATTACTAATGGTTGAACGAATCTCAACAAGCAGGACCGAGAAAAAACAAAAGAAAACAAAAAAATGAAACCAGAAATAAAAGGGAATCTACTTAAATATTTACATATTTACAACAATAACCACTGACCTACACTAGGCTTGAAAATAATGCTTTAGGAACTATCCATTGACAAGAAATGGGACATCCTCTACAGTGAGAGTTTTAAGCCTATAGGTGTTGTCACCAAGAATTTTAAATGCTTGGTAAGGACTAGTCCATAACTTGGTGAACTTACCATTATCACCCTTCTACTCTTGGGCTTTGTCCCAAGATAGGACTAATTCAGATATTCTACAATATTTTACTATAGCCCTCTTGTCAAACCACCACTTAACTACATATTGATGTTTAGCAAAATGATCTATTTCCCTAGTGCGCTTTTCATCCAAATGCATTAGTTGCAACAACCGAGCCTCATTTTGGTCATCTAATCTAACATATTCCTAGGGAAATTTCCAGGTAGGGATCTTCAAGTTTACAGGAAATATAGGGTCAATTCCATAAACTAAATGATAAGGGGAATTCCCCAATGCAGAATTCATCCTAGTTCGATCGACCCAAAGGGTGAATTTTAGTAGGGAATGTTATTCCTTGAGATTCTTCTCAATCGGTTTTCTAATTGTATCTAGCAAGTTCTTATTTGAAGACTCTGTTAATCCATTTCCTTGTGGGTAATAATTAGATGAAAAATTTAATGTTATACCGTATCCAAATTCCCAATTGGAAAAATTCAAAGAAGAAAAATTAGAACCATTATCACATACCAAAGCATATGTTACCCCAAACCTAGTGATGATGCTTTCTTCTAGAAATTTTATTACCACTTATGTGGTGCATTACTTACTATGGCACTCTTATATCCACCTAGTACAATAGTCAGTAGCGATGAACACATACATGTGGCTAGCAGACAATGGTGGATTAATTTTTCCTATGAAATCTAATCCCCACTATGCAAAGGGACACATCTCCATCATAGGTTGCAATGGTTGCGCATTGAATCTTCCTTTGTCCACAACAATTTGGCATGTATAACAATATTTAACATGCTCATATGTATCTTTGAATATAGTTAGCCAATAATAGTCAGCTCTCAGAATAAGGTAGGTAGTAGCTAATGGGGCTCCATGAGCCAAGCCAAACCTATTGTACAGCTCATGCAAAACCTCATTTTATTCCTTCTTATTCAAGCATCTTAAGTAAATTCCCTCATGGTTCTTCTTAAGGACAACCCTTCCTTTGATCATGTAGCTCTGAGATTTAATCTTTAGGGCTCTTCTTTGGTGCCTCTGCATGTTATCTGGATAGTTGTTACTAACTAGATAGTACTAAATTTTTGAATACCAATCATCTTGGTTTTCTACATCTAGGGTATATTGTTGGTTGGATATTTGAGGATCAATCTTAGCAATAGATTTAACCAAATCCTATCCCCGAACCAACTTCATGGGTATAGTGAGCAACATCTTTACCACTGCATCTGGCACAATCACCTTAACTATGCTCTTGAGGATGTAATGTCGAAACTTCCTTACTACCTTAACCAATGTGAAAGTGTGCTTCTTGATATCCATATACCTTAGTTCAGACTCTTTAAATGGAGTGCTCATGAATGCAATGGGTCTTTCTTATTTATTCTCTCCTCTTTGTGTTAAAGTAGTCAAACATGTATGGCCTAAGGTGAAGGAATAAATTTAGAAAGGTTTAATGTAATTAGGACTTACCAACACTGGTGCTTCAACAATTGTATCTTTTATATTCTCAAAAGCAAGCTTGGTTTCATTTTTACATTCAATTTTAGCATCTTTTTTCAACATATCATTAAGGGGTCTTACTATTTCATTGAATCTGGTAATGAACTTCCTAACAAAGTTAATATTTCTGAAATAAGACTTCAATTACTTCTTGCTCCTTGGAGGTTGCAACTTCATCAAGGAACACACTCAATTATGATCTATCGAAATACCTCTCTTGAAAATAACATGCCCAAGTAATTTATCTTCAACCACTCAAAAAATACATTTCTTTGGGTTCATTGATGCTCCATATGTCTCACACTTTTGCAATATAGATCTGAGATCATGAATATGATCTCCATTATTTTTGGAGAACATGGTAAGATCATCCATGTATATTATAATACACTTGCCAACCAAGTCCCTGAAAGTGTAATCCTTTGCTCTTTGAAATGTGGCCCCAATATTTATTAACCCAAACAACATCCATCTATAGGAAAAAGTTCCCCACTTTGTAATGAAAACAGTTTTCATCTTGTAACATACCCCTTATTCTACATAGAAATTTTCATATGTTTTGCGAATGTAAATTTAATCTAATGGCAATCCACATAGCAATAAAAGAAATTATTTCCAAAACAAGATGGAATGCACACATGATAGCAACAAAATATCTTTCTCATTTCATTCAACAATTTGTACAATATTTCGTAAGAAATGATCTAATAATCCAAATACAAAATACATTTTTCATCTTTTAAGAAATAGATACAAGATACATACATAGCTCATCTAAGCTCCATTTGGCACTAGAAATATAACTGATATAGGAAATCCCCTTTCAAATCCTAGCTTGTTGACTAAGAGGAGAAGCATCACTCAAGCGCTTTTCCACCATCCATGGACTAACTACAATCCCTTGCACATCTACCACATATGGTAAGATGGCCCTACCCTTCGATGATGAGCTTTGGTCTTGAAACCACATAGTACTAGTCTATCCTGAGCTAGTGTTGTGTTCTGTATAACTAGAGCTTTACCATACTACACACCTATGTTCTACATGTATACAAATCTCAAACTATCATGTAAAGGTAACACAATGAACTAACAGTGTAACCAGTGGCGAATTACACCACTTTGACCAAAGTATTCATCACCCAGTACTGCAAGTGGATGTCACATGCTCACTCACCATTCTAGCTCAATTTTTTAAGATCAAATATATTCTATACATAGGAAATTCCCTCCATAGGATAATCTACAACCCCAAGAACAACCTATATACTCAAAGTAATTTGACTCTTCTATTAGGTTAAACATGTGTTTCCATAACCTACCAATTTAAGTCTAGCAATAAGCTACAAGAACCTCACTCTATTGAGTACTTTCTACTATATGTATATATATCTGTGTAAACAATCAATCCTTAGTATGGAGTATGTAAAATCACTCAAAAAAAATAGAATTCTAATTTATAACAACAAATGATTATCTATTCTCATATGTTGAAAACAATCTTTCCCTAAAGCTTAATACTTTCCAAACAACAAACAAACAAAATATAATCAATTTAAATCAAGTAATCATAAAAGAGTAAGATTCAATATGCCTGTAAGTATAAAGCTCCAATTGATCTAGTTGGTTTCCAACCCTAGCCTCCACAATTAGCTTGCTACTTGGCAACAATTCACCTCTATACTTTCCCAAACTCCCTCACAAATACTCACAATAAAATTCTTGCAATTCACCCTCAAAATCTCTCACAAATCTTAAGAAAAATTAGAGCAACTCTCAAAAAAATACAACAGAGTGCAAATTATGCATCCCCAATGAGGTGTAGAATGCCTCTATATATACACAAAAATCAGCTTCCAAAGGCTAGAAACATGGTGGATGGGTTGAAACTTCTCAGTTTGCATGGTTTGACTTAACTTGGCAACAAAAGGTGGTGGATTAAAAACATAATACGCAGCTAATTGGAACGGAAGAACGTCCCATTCAAAGACAACAAGAATTCACTTCAAATAAGCAAGGTAATAGTTTAAACAAGTTGAATCCATATATGCCATCATTCAAAAGACTTATTCTCTCATTTACTCTGTTTCTGTTGTTGTATAGAGCTCTCCAAGTAGACTTCTAATACAAAGAAAATATTCATAGTTTGTTGCCACATTAACCTCTATTTGTGCTTTTGGTGTTTTGCAACTTTGACAAAGTCAAAGCTTTTAAATGTTTTGCAAACAACTTTACAATACATATTGACCAAGTCTCAAATATGTCACACGTCTCCCTTTATATATTGCATTCTAAATGCAAGTAGAATAAATCATTATACATGTTAATAGGGTTGCATATATGTGGATTTTATTGTTGTGCTTATTCACTTATTGAAATGCATTTATATAAGTTATGGTTCACATAGTATGTGCTTGGTTTAAATTAATATATGTGCTTTACTTATATAAACAACGCTTTATCAATAAATAAAATATAATAATAAAATAATATATATATATATACATTGCATATATTCATTATGCATATATATATACATATGTATATATATATATCAACTCAAATGATAATAAATATTCATCATTCGATATTTGAATGCATAGACTTATATCCATTTACTATTTAAATTTTTTTCACACATGTAATATATATCTATATACATATATACATATGTATATGTATATATATTAATATACTTGTATGGACGTTGTCCTCACGTCAATTTACATACATGTATATCAATATGTATATACTCATATACATATACATATATATACATGTCTCTTTAGCCATTTAATGTTCCCATGCATATGGGTAATTTACTCATAAGCATGTGTAGATACGTCTATCTACATATACTTATGTACATGATTACTCATGTGTATGAGTTCATCATGGAAATGCTTATATGTATGTATATATACATTCTATGTATGTATATTTCATCAATTGTACTCTTAAAGGAAGTACTCAAAAATACAAAGAAACTCAAACACTTATTGCAAGGATGACTTCACAAACAAACAAAACCTCTCCTCAACAATCCATACAAAGTATCTTACCTTTTTCCCGAAACTATTGACCTGACTATTCTATCAATGAGTGTGAAATCTCATTTTAGACTCTCCTAAGGGTTTCCATACCAAAATCCTTCTCCTAAGTAATACTTCCCCTCCCTTCTAGAGGCATGAACCTAGGTAAACCCACAAAACTAGTTTACAATTCTATTGAGGAAAGAAAAAGGAATTTTTAGTGTTTGAACAATTTTAGGGGGTTCACTCGAACTAGGGGGTCCAAGAGAACACCTTTTAGGGTTCACTCGGACCCCCTAGTTCATTTGAACACCTTGGTTTGCATGAACCCTAAAACATATTTTTTTTTTAAATGGGGTTTGAGCAAATATGGGTTCACTCAAACCCCCGAATTACAACTTTTTTAATAAAACATTTCACCATGTCATTTTTTACTACCACTTTCACTCACTATGTTGTAACGGCGAACAAACCCCCAAACCCCTAAACATCTTGGGAGAACTTCGGCATTGCAAGGCAATGAACTCACCACCTTGAGTGATGATCATCGCCCTCCAGTGCGACCAACGAATTCCAAGTTGGTTGTCATACTCTACGTCAAGTCTTTTTTTGGTTAATGCTTCCACATTTCACATACATATCTCAAAATGGGAGCTTTGGAACATGGTATCAACATAAATTGCATTTGCTTGAAAGTTTCTAAACCATTTTCAACAAATCCATTTTGTGCATATCTTTCAATCATGGAATTCACATATATTTTCCCATCTTCTATAATGTCAAAAAAAACTTAGAAGTGCACCAAATTCTCATTGAGTTTTACTAAAAACAAGAATATCATCCAAATAGACAACAATCAAATTTCCAATAAATGGACTTCATAACTCATCCATGTGAAATATTTGAGTGGTTCTTAATAGAAATGTTAATAAGTGTTCTTATATAAAAAGATATGCTATCCTTGATCTTTCTTTGGAGCCAATATTAGTGTGGAAATTTGACAAACACTTTGATAATTCCCTTTGAACAAAATATTTCTCACCTATCTTCTTATTTCTTCATCTTCTATGAGAGTAATGTTGTAGGAATCCTTACCAGATGATGTATAATCTAGAACCAAATCATTTTAATGTAATAACCTTTCTTTGGGAACAGAATCTAGTTTGAAGTTTTCCTCTCTTGGCCAAATGTCCTTACACTCATTGAACAATTCAAAAACTCCTTTTACTACATCCTCCTTTTTAATAGTTGTGTTTCCTTGTATACATAAACTTTTTTGCAAAAAGAAAGTAGCACTTGTTAGTTTATCTATCCAACCTCCTTATGCATACAACAAATAATTCTTTGTTGATTCTCTTCTTCTTTCATAGGTAATTTATGCTACTAGTTCTTACCAATCTTCTTGAAGTATAACTATTTGTTTTCAACTCAACATGTGCCCTATTTTTTTCTTGACTTTGAAGTACTTTTTTCATTTGTGCGTGTTGTGCTAATTTGTACTCTTCCAAATAAAATTTTATCTTCTCCTTCATCTTGGAGTCATTGTATGTTTGTCAATGTAGACCAACTGATTTATGAAAATTTGAATCATATCATTTTGTACCTATCCTCCCGTCATAAGACCTCGCATCAATGCCCAAGGCACTATGCTTTGCGACTACTAAGTATTCTTCAGGTAGTAATTAAATGGTTCCTCTCTCTTATGCCTAGGATTCAAATAGAAATTATAGATTTTTTTCTATCAAAACTACTACTAATGTTGCCTCTTTGCCAAATTTTTATTTTGAATCTCATTGTCCAACCTCAAGTTCATTTATGGTCATTATGTGTGTATATCACCCAATCACTAAGCTTGCTCTCCTTTCCTTGAAGAAGAGGGTAAATCCTAATACCATATGCTACTACTCTAGTTCAGTTCTCTGTGATCTATTTTTTGTGCATTGGTAGCTTAAATGATAAATAAATATTTATTAAGAATGTTTGTGTTGAAAATTTTAAACATGAATTTTGAAATTTACCAAGTCATAATGCATATGTGTTATTTGTAACACAACCAATTTTTGTTAAAAATAGTTGATTTGTTCATTTTTATCCCCCAATTTGGTGCACTCACTTACTAATAGCATTAATTAATATCATGAACAATATTATTTTCATATGGGGTGCACACATGTTGATAGAGATTGTAGATGATTTTTATATGTTTCAATTCTCATATGTACATGCACATAGAGATACTTTTATGGGTAAGATACAATTTAGAGAAACTTTGTTTTCTCCTTCCAATCCATCAATCATATTTTCATATGAATTGATCCTAAAAAAATTAATCATTATGGTTTATTGTGTGTTGTCGTTGAAATACAAAATCATATTGAATTGGTAATATCCTTATAGTTCATATAATTAACCTGCAACGAACATGTGCAATATAAATAAGACTCTATAGAGTATAATATGTTATAATTTAGATCTCAATTAAAAAGGAAAATGCATGCACACATATACATATACAATTAGAATGTATTAATGTTTTGGCACCACTTTGAGGGAGGAATTATCCAATAGAATAAAAATTCCAAATATAATATATTCAAGATTCTTTACACTTACTTAGAGATCATTATAGCATATAGAGTCTAAGTAAATTCAACTACTACTAGGTACATGTACATATGAGATAAAACTTTTACTCTAATTTAGTAGACTGAGCATTTGGATTTCAAGACATTTGTTCCCAAGTCAATAATAATTGTACTACCATAAATTACATATATTCGAATGAGGGTTCTTACAATTGCTTCCTCCATAAAAAATATTTATCCTCAAAGCTTGACATGTGTAAACTTGGATAAAATGTTGGAGATATCCCACCTTGTATCTTTAGATTTTATTCCTTTCCATTGCACCAAACCTCCTTAATTACATAGTTATAATGTTACTTGGCACAATAACTAGTTTAATATGTATATATAGGATATTTATATAACATTTATGGCCACCTTTTTATGATTATTTTACACTTCCAAAGCATACCTTTTCTTGATAATCATTGATATATATAGCATATATTCTTATACTATTATATACATTGTATTCTTCAAGAATATATTTATTATCCATTAATTTCTTCTCACACATGATGGTCCACTAATTATGTTCTTTCATATTTTTTATCATGCATAATCTTTCCTCACCTCCAATTATATTTGGATACTTTGTAGCAACCAATTGGAGGGGCACATATTGTCACTAGCATTCCTATGGTTGATATTTCAAATAGGGTACCTATGACATCGACTAAGAATCAACTCAAGAATCACACAATGAGTCAAAATTTGAACACATGCATTATTCCCTTTGTAAGATGTTTTCATTGAGTCACTCCTACTCTAATGACATATCATTATTATTATTATCTATATAACTTGTTTGATTTTTTGTATTTTCTTTAAAACTATTACAAAAAAATTTGGTGCTTTTCAATTATATTTGAGAATTTAATTGTTATTGATCTTTCCCCTTTCTAAGAGAGAATATAACCATTTTCTTTCTTAACCAATGTAGACTTTATCATTTTATAGAGAGACACTTTCAAATCTTGCTAAAAGCACTTGTTGGCCCTTGTGATTTACTCATGGATCATATATTTATCTTGATCATTTTATATATATATATATATATATATATATATAATTACATAGAAGTTTTACATTTTGGTGAAATGAGTGAACACATTCAAGTACTTTGAATTACATTAGATTTATTAATATTTCAAATTTTAATTTACTTTTTTCACTTGTAAATAGTTTAAACATTTCTAGAAGTTACATTAAATTTATTGCACACATGCACAAGAACTATTATCTAGATCTAGAGTTCAATTTACATTCTATATTGTGCTTGTAAATAGTTGTTTTAAATTTAAATCAATTGAACATGTATGTATGTGTTATACATTATTTCTATTCTCTAGATCTAGATATATTAAAGCAAGAAGGTTGCATTGCTTCTTTAGGTACACATAATAGAAAATGCACCTGTTCCACATCCGCTTGCACTATTTCCAAGTACTAATAGTGAGATTGAGAGATTCATTAACTGATAGTACAAACACAGGCATATATATGAACACTTGCATGTCCATATTACATAGACTAGAACAAATTATAGATAAACTTGGGGATTTTAGTGCATTTTCCCTTGAGAGAGTAGCTGCTATTCTTTCCCACATATGGGAAGAAGTACATGGTGAGGTTCCTTTTTCTCAAATAAAATATGTTGTTACCAAGTCACCAAATGTGTGGGTGTTGCTATGGCCACTTTGATCTACATGCATTTTCTTGCAGCTCGCATGGTCAATATCCAAACAATGACCAACTTTTGTTATATTTTTTTCAGCAATTGTATGTTGAGGTTCATTTGGGCCTCAAAGTCAATTACTTGGGAATTCCATCATATGTTGGTCAGGGGCATGGCAGGATTGCCAATAGGGAAACCTATCGTCGAGCAAGTCAACCAACCCCGATGTTTAGGGTATTGGTTGGCGAGATGTCTCCTTCTCTCACCCTAGCTCTAGCCCCATTAGTGAATCAAGTTTTCATTGCTTCCCAAAAGGAAGCAATTGACAATGTAGGTGATATTTGATGTCTAGACATTCACGATCCACACCATTTTTAGTACAACACAACAACATTGATCCTTTTACAGCGATAGACATCCCTACACCCACACAGATGGATGGACTTATAGGAGAGGTGGCGCATAGGACTTTCTATTATTTGGATAAAGACCTCTCGGAGGCATATGCCTTCATCACATCAGACCATGGGATCTTTATAGACCAAGTCAAAGGTAATTTGGGTGTAGGTGTTCATTCACATCCATCATCCCATCATTCTCATCACTCTCAACTCAGCACCAGTGCACATCAAGATCTACCTACGAATCATTTGGTTGCTGACACACATACTACTAATCATTTAGTTGACCTAGAGAGGGTACAATTTTTTGTGGGTTTTGTAGAGATGTTGATTGGTCCATATGCATCATCGCTGATGCCATCTCACCTGGTTAGTCCATTGCAGTCATCATTTTTGGCACGACATGTGATGGCTCAAATGGATGTAGATCTTGACGCATCAACTCAAACAACTTGCTTGGTTGATTTGGTGGAGGCAACCATTATAGAGGGCTCAGATCATTCGATGCCACTTGATGTGTAGGTACATGTGTATTTATATGTATGTGTGCATGTCTATACATTCAATTCATTTATTTTTTAAATTATTTAAATTTTAGTTTTAACTATTCATAATATATGTATATTGTAGATGGACATACCTCATGTTACTCCTAGCCTAGGGTTAGATCATGTACATTGCATGATTCAGTGGATGATATTGTTGCCAATGGACATATGAGTTTTAAATTTTTATATGTACATATATGTGTACACATGTACATGTATATATATCTAGATAGATATTTAAAAATACTTATACATACATATATATATGTATGTATGTATGTATGTATATATTTAACACATTGTGTACAATTTTATCTCCAAGGCTTGACACATCCATCAGAGCATGATTCTCATTCAGAGGGTCGTTCGACTAGGATTCAACATGACTATTAGGCTACACTGGATCTATGAGTTGTTGAACATTATATATGACAAACTACATTTGATGATCTCTAGTATATGTTTTTTAGGTTGTTGATACATTATTACCTATGTATTTGATGATCTCTAGTACATTTGATAGATTGTTGATACATTATTACCTATATTTGATGATCTTTAGTACATTTGCTTATATGATATACATACATGTGTTTGAGCTTAAAAATATTCATTTGATTATGTTTAAATATGTTTATTTTCATTTAATCTGCATGCATGTACCTCTTTTCTTATAATTTTTATATGTTTATATTCATCTATATACATGTATATATGTTTTCTTATGTTAAATGTTTATGTTAATCTACATGTGTACATGTACATGTTTACACTTGAGAGTGTTTATACATTATATCTATATTTAGTATTTATGATTTATATATGTTAAACATGTTAAATGTACATTAAATACATTGTGTACGTACACATATGTAGTTCTACACATGTACACACATGTAATGTTATAAAATCTAAATAAAACGCATATATGAAACTAGTTATTGTCTAATCTAAGCATAAGAATAATCTAGTTTGAAAAGAATAAATTTAAGTATTGAATCCTTGCATGGGATAGAAAGAGAGAAAGGATTAAGAGAGTGTACAATATTTTTAGGAAAACAACATAATTTGTACTTCATGTAATACAAAATATTGGTCATGAATACTTCATAATTCAATTAGCTAGAAATAATGGTAGAAGAGAAAGATTAGAAAAACAACAAAGTAAAATAAGGCATAAGATATTTAAGGACAAGATAAAGAGATCCAATAAAGTAATCACATTAGGTGGAAGGATAATCCCTAGAAAGTAAAAAAAAAGTCAAATATCACATTTAAACCCTACAATGATGGTTACAAATGGGAATACACTACCTATATGTTTGATAAATACACCAAGGATTCAAATAATTTAATCTATTTGTCAAGTGAATATCATTAGAATATAGTAAGTTAAAATATTCTCTAAACATAATAAGACATGGATGAGATAAGAGTTTTAGTAACATGAGGCCCTAATCATACAAGAGAATAATAATTTGGTAAAATAATATGAATAATGATTTAAAAGTGGTTTATAGTTTATATGAATCACAATCATAAAAATAGATTCTAAAGGTACACCATCAAAGGTACAAGTACTACAATCCCTAATATGTACCTCATCAAAAGTAATACAAGTAAAATAACTAGATTCTAAAGGTTCTATTTAATTTCTATAAGGGATATTAATCATCTTTTTACCTTTCAATAGATAGTCATATTATTTATAGATATAAACTTTTCAATTGTTGTAGTGCACATTATGTGTAACATAAAATTAAGCATTGAATTCACATAATATGGCTTTAACCTTTCAAACATTGTTTGCCCAATCTTTATATGAGGATACTTATTACAAAAGTTCATATACATCTCAAGTTGTGTTATGTCTAGCCAATGTTTTATATGGTTTTCATAAATATTGGGCCCAATCCTATGTCTCATAACATCTCTACTATTTGATGATGGACATGTCTGATCATTCCAAAAACTTGAGATCGAGTTCCTAATAACATCTTCAATCCTGTCAGAATGAGGAGCTCTACACATAATTTCCCAATTTCCTTCTAAACTATCATCCAAAACCTTTCTCTTTTTCTCATATTTTATTAGTGTGGTTCTACTATAACCAATTTCAGTAGAAAGTACAAACATTTTTCTTTTTCTTGATATATCTTGATTTAAAATAGATGTCAACATCACCCTTCTTGTAATGGCCTTATCCATTGATCGAGATCCTTTCCTAATGGAATCTAAACCCTTTTAAAAAATTTCAACAATATCTTTTTGTAGTCTCATGTGTTTCCTCTTATTCAATGTTGAATGTACACCCAACAATTGTAATGGCTCTTTCAGCTCATTATGAAGTAAATGTGATAACAGTTGAGTTTTTTCAAGTGTTTCAAGATGATTGAAATGATCATTGATTATTTCCTTTACAGATTTAGTCATTGACCTCCTAGTAGTATTTCTAGGTTGGCTGGCATAACATTTCAATTTCTCCATATCCATTTCAAGTAAATGATCTAAATTTCTATAAGAAATTTATTTCCTCACTTTTTAAGCTAGATTTATATGCTCATCCATACTAATAGAAGGAAGTGATCCTAACCCCTCTCCAACATGCATTGTTTGAACTTGGGCCTCCTCCCTATATTCAACCATGTGTTCTTTAGCCTTGTTTGATCCAATATCTAAATTTGGCTTGACTTTTGCTTGAGAACTTACTACTTGTGGGCCTCCTTCATGTCACAAAATATTGCAAAGAAAGTGAGAGATGATGCTATATAAGTGGAGTTGAACATATGAAATCAAATGAAATCAAGATTCTTGAACTTAAGAATTTCATGGAACAAATGCAATTGGAAATAGATGATAAGTAATTTAGGCTTGAAATGATTTTAAAACTTCACTAGGTCGAGAACAAGTATTGCATATGAGTTTACATGTGCAATCCAAAAAAGTGAGAGATGATTTTATGAGTGGAGTAGAAATTGAATAAAATGAAATCAAATATTCTTGAACTTAAGAATTCCATGGAACAAATATAATTGGAAATAGATAGATTCAATTTAAGGACATGGTAAAATGAATTTTCAAAGTCACTAGGTTTTGTAAATTGGATACATGAATTTACATGCAAGGAAAGAAAGTGAGAGATGATGAGTTATAAATATTGACTTGTGGGATGGATCTACTAGACGTAGGTGTAGTATGTCCTTTATTTTGTTTGTTTGGAGTAGGCATTGCATGGAGTGTGTTGACATAAAAACCATGGGGTAATGTGGCTTCCTCTGATAGTAGTTTAGCTAGAAAATGTTGGGGGTCTAATGCCACTATTTCATCCACAAAGGAGGCTACTTGGGGATCTTGTGTGGCAACCTCTACTTCCTCTACAATGACATGTCCTTTGTCTCTAATGATTGTTTGAACCCCAATCCTAGTACCTACAAAACAACAAGATTAAACAAGTTAAACAAGAGATTGCAAGCATGAACAAGGATTCCCCATGAAATCCATTTACAAACTTCAAATTAGGAAAGAAAACAATGAAGAACATAATAGAAAAATAAAATATATTGAATCCTAATTTAAATGTACTAACTCATGATCCATGGGGGTGGTGCCAATTTGATATGAAAATTGGCCCTTTCCCAATTCCTAAGATGCAAGCTTGATATGTTGATAGATGGTTGATCCACTTTGTTGATAAAGGATGAGAGCTCCAAGCCAAAAATCTACAAAACCTAGCTAAGAACTCAATGGTGATGGATGAAAATGGCTAAATATTTTAGCATCATAACTTTGCATAATTTGTGTATGATCAAATGAGGATATGAGGTCTTTATTTATAGAATGCCAAGATGGATGAATTTCCAAATTTGAGCAATGTGGGACTAACATTCATCCAATGTACGCCACTTGTCAAATCTATGAGTGGATGAGGATGCATGATTTGGGATTGTGCCAATAAATGCATATTTTGAATTTCAAATTTGTTGAAATGACATGTAAGAGGAAGGGAAAATGCAATAAATGCCACTTGGCTCAAGGAAAATGACATGTAAGATGAAGTTATTTCCCTTGTTGGATGTACATGTTGACTTGGAATTTTTGAATTCAAATTGAAGAATATTCCAAAAGATGCCTTGTGAGGAAAATAGAGATTTAATAAATGAATTAAATCTATTTTCATGTGCAACTTACAAAATATAGAGGATGGGACATGAATAAGAGATTAAATTAATCAAGGGTTAATTAATTTAATAGGAGATTAGATGATGTGACCTATTTGACTCAAATTTATGGATTTATTTAAATCAAATAAGAGAGGAATATGATAAGAGATTAATTAAATAAGGATTTTGATTTATTTAATTAAAAGAGATGATGTTAGATTAAATAAATAAGGTTTTAATTTATTTAATTTAATGGATAGACTTTAGAGATTTAATCAAATAAAATTAATTATTTAATTGAATAGGGATAATTAGATCAAATTGATTGATTTAATTAACAAAGAGAGACTTAATTAAAATAACTTGTTTATTTAATTAAGAGAGGGAATTGATGAATTTAATCAAATAAGGATTTGATTAAATGGTTAGACTCCAGGGATGATTCAGGATGAAATGATGTTAGTAGTCAGGATCAGATGCACAATGTCAATCGGTATATTTTATGGTCTACAATGATGAATTTTTTCAAATGGATTGGGAAATGACTTTTGTGGTCTAGGTACCCCATGGGAAGAATTACCAAAGGGATTGACATATTCATCATCTTGGGGAAAATCCATCTCTTTTCATTTCTTTTGTAACCTTGTTTCGACCATAAAATGAATTGCAAAGGAGGAGATAATATATGATGTGATGCCAAAGGTATGATAATGCAAGGATATGAATATGCAAAAGTATGACTTATGCAACTATGTTTTTTGGATTTTTCAAAGTACAGGAGATGTATAATGATGATACCAAGATAAAGATTCAAAGTGACAAGATGTCAATATGTCAATAGAAATAGTGTCATAGTGAGGTCAAAATCTTTGGTATGTGTATGAATAAGGTATGCAAGACTAGGTATGTAAGATGACTTTTTTTTTTTGGATTTTCAAGTTATAAATGTGGACTAGGGATGACACTTAGATAAATAACCAAAGTGACAATGGTCAAGGTGTCAAATGTCACAATGAAGTTAATATCCAAGAGTATAATGAGGAATAATGTATTCCAAGTGTAATGCAAATGTAAGAGGACGATGAAAGTTGGGAATGGTAATGTGACCTAAAATGATAACTAATATAACTTAGCACCTTATGATAGGTCTAAGATAAGGTTACTAATCAAACTTAAGATAGCCTTGATGAGAATATGATTTTATCAAGACCTTAAAGATGGTAATGATTGAAATGACAAGTTAAAAAAGGTGGTCTCAAACTAGCCTTGTGAGGAGCCAACATAAATGATAAAGGACTAAGATGATGAAAATTTAAGGTCAAGGTAAATCTGATTCGGTAACCTATGGACTACTCTAAAGTTTGATGAACTTCCAAAGCCAAAGACTACAACAAGGTGTATGCAAGCTAAAAGATGACTTAATGTTTGACCTAAGGCAAATGCAAAGAATGCAATGATGTGGTAATGGATGGGCTAAGAATGGAAAATATGGTGATTGCAAGTATGTGATCAGAGGACAAGGTTATGCTCAAAAATTGATCAGAGAATGGACTATCTCAATTTTCCCTAATTTTTTCTATAGCAGGCAGTTGTGTCATTTTGGATGGTAGTTATGGTATTATGCGTAATAGTTGGATCATTTTGGGAATCTTAGTTGTAGTGAATGATAGTCAATTGTAGTGTTCAGTGTGTTCTGACCTAGATTGAATGTTTTGAGCTCAATTTTGGATTTGATTTTGGTAAAATGTGAATAGAAAACACTAAAAACAGTTTGAAGACACTTGGGCTATTCTAAAAATTTCAAAAGTGTGTTCATAATGTGTATGTTCAAGGGTTATTCACCCCAGTATTTCCATGGGTATAGCACATATCAAAGATAATATCACACATAGAAAAAACTTGTCCTATCCTAAGGTCAATTGGCCAATGGTGACACTCTCAAACCCACTCTAAGCATCTCCTTTGGTGCAAGGGAGGGCCACCATTTTGAGATTCCTGGTTAGGGTATGTATCACCTCTTTCCTATGACAGTGAATGAGTAGGGGTCTCCTTCACTAAAGGATGTTGCAATCACCCTCTCCGTGGAAAGTCTCAAGCCTAAAAAGAAAGTGACTTATGTATACTAGGGATTTCCATATCACTAAAGGGAGCCAAATTTTGGGCGTAAGAATCTTAAGAGTGTGGTGCTACACCCTGACACTAAGAATATTGCCAAAAATCAATCAGAAGGGTGGCTTCTAACTAGTTGGTTCTTAATCTGTGTTTCGGGATATACTGGTGCCTATACATGCAATGATTCACTCAATTAAGAGGCATCCTAGTCCCTTAGAAATTATTTTGAAACATTTCAGGGATACTAAGGGAGACATCTGTTGGTATAAGACATCCACACCAGGTGATTGATGACTTTCATCACAACCACATTATTTATATAGTGGACCAAAATGAAAGTATCCTTGGGTCATTCCCTCTCACAAGTCGAGAGGCAGGACCTCTAAGGGTAAACAAAAGTGAGAAAAGTATGTTGTTTTTTATCCCCAAGATCGCACAAAGCACAAGGATAGAGCATACACACCACCTTTTTCTCACACTTGCATGGTGTTCATTAGCCTTAATAAATTGAAATGTGTGGGTGATAATGCAAGTGTTAAAACATGTTTTTGATTCTCAAGATCACCAAAATGGTGCGAGAGATGAGCATACACACTTCTACAACAAAATGCAAGAACACGAGACAAAGAAGACAATGATTTATTTTAAACCCTCAAAGCAATATGTGAAAGAAGACACTTGATGCAAAATTGTTGCTAATTTTAGAACCAATGAGTGGATATGCAAGGTTAATTTTAAACCAAATAGGTGAAGTATGCAAGTTGTAAATTTTAGCCCAAATGAGTGGATATGCAAGTTAATTTTAGAAAAATGAGTGTGATTAAACAAAATTGCAAAGTGAGACAAGACAAAAGGTTATCAAAATCTGTCATAACCCAATTTTATTGCATATTTATTATAATATGGTAAATTGAATTATTGAAGAAATTCAATATATATTAAATGGAAATTTTGGAATTTTCAAAAATAGATTGAAAGAAGTTGACTGATGTTGACTATGCGATCTTTTGAAATTATCTTATATGTTATCAAGAATTTAACATTACTGATAAATTTTGCAAGTGCAAGTGTGTGTAGTTGTAGGGTGACAGGTTGAAGGATGAGAGAACGGTTGAAGTAGGATTGTTTAACTGGATCAAACAGTAAGCCAGTCGGGATCTAGGTGCACACACCACAAATGGCTTGTAGATTAAACTATTTACCTAAACTCTGTGTTTTGAAGAAAATGAAAGTACATATTTTAAAGTATGGCTAAAAAGGATAAGAGTTTCATCATGTGAAAATTATAAATGGATGCTCAAAGTGAAATAAAGTTATTATTTTATGAACAATGATAGAATATGAAACTCATAAACTCCTTCAAGCAAACAATCTACACACACACACACACACACACACATATATATATACATGTATGTGCACGTAAATGAGAATACAGTAAATGTGAATGAATTTCAAGTAAATACATACATATATATATATATATACATATATACATATACATACTTATATTCCTTAGAAAATTGAATTCGATAACCGATATTATCCATATCGTTCCATTTGAAAATCAAATGAAAATCATGAAGGCATCCCATGAAGGATGTGGTCTGTCATAAATATTATGGAAATATTCAAACCAAGATAGTGGCTGGAAGCTATGGCAATAATGCCATAATGGTAACACCCAACCACATGCAAAAGCATTGTTTCCATTTTTAATTCATAACCCTGGAAAAAAAACACAACGAATTAAATCAACTAGATCAAAGAAAAAAAATTAGGGAAGAGCTCGTGGAAATGGAAAATCAAAGGAAAGTTTCACAAAAGCTCGATTAATAAGGTAAGTTGATTTCTTTTAGAAATGAGCTCGATTTTTCTATTATCATTTTCCTCAACATGCAAAGTGGTATTCTTTCATTTTGTCGAATGATTCATTAGTGTAGTAAAATGTAATTTTTTGTTTGAGTTGCCATAGCCTTGAGCCGAGTATTGTGTTAATGTTGATCACCTTTTTGGGGTCGCATAGCCAATGGCATGCCTTGCATGAGTATTATTTTCTAAGTTAGAGCCTTATCAGCTAGCTCACAGAGCTAGGTCGAGGCTTAGAGCCACTAAGATGTGGTTGTACTTAAACTCGCATAATGGTGCTAGCCATACGATGGCTATTGAAATTTCATTTTGATCAACTATGTATTTATGAATGCTTAATATTGTAGAGGTTCAATTGTTGATCCTATGGGAAGGGTATAATACCCTATGTCTTCTTTTCAAATGTATCTATTTCTCTTTATTGATTGGGCCGATAATGGAAAGGGGCTTAATAAAATTCTTGAGAATGTGTCATATGTATTGTAATGCCACCATGGTTCAATAGGAATGATGGTGAAATCATAGTTTAAGATTCATTACCAAGTAGGGTTCGATCTATATGATCGACGGGTTGTTTCTTTGTAAATATTATAGATATGACTATGCATGTTGATTATGAGTGGTGTAAAACCAACATGCCTTTAAGGGAATACCGGAATATGACCCTTGTTGCTAAGAAAGAAATGCATCAGACCTATAAGAAATAGTCAATTCTAGAGTGCTAAATGAATTTTTGTTTGTAACCTTGAAAAGGCATGAGTTCTACTTAGAACCCCAAAACTTTTGAGTCTTCTCTCATAACCAAATGCTTGTTCAAGCTTTATATTGACGAGCATGTCAATCTTAGAATCATTTCATTTATAAATTGTTGCACATTGAGTTTCAGTAATGATAAGTGTCCAAAGATCTGAATAATGGGAATTTTTCTTTCATGTATGGAGCTAGGCTAGGTTGATTTGTTAGTGCAATATTATTGGCTTGCTTAGATATTGACAGAAGAGATAGTTGTAGACAATATTTGTTACTAGAAAAATAACATTTTTTATTATATGTTCAATGTAAGATAACCCCATTCTATTAAAAATACTGAACATTAAATTGTAATGTTATCATTTAGTATTTGAATAGCTTGAAACAACATGGTACTATCTTGAACAGTGATTGATTTGTTGGAAACAAGATTGCTTTGACATAAATTGACATTATTTAGCTAGAAAGAGCATTGTGTAATTGTAAACAGTGAATGTTCTATTGGAAACGACATTTTTTTTTCATAAATTGTAACTGTTTAGTTTGAAAAAATATTGTATTGATGTAAACAGTGAATGTTCTGTTGCAAACGACATTGATTTGTTGTAAAGTTATATGTGTAGCTGAAAAATAGTCTTGTTCGTTAAACTGTTTAGTTGGAACAACATTGATTAGTTGTAAACTATGAACGTTCTATATGAAACCACTTATTTTATAATTGTTTAGTAGGAAATAGTGTTGGTTCTGTTAAAAACAGTGATTGTTCATATGTAAACAACAATGTTAAAGTATCACAGTTTTGTGAGAATGTAAAAGAAGCAATAATATGTGTGAAACTGTTAATATAGACTTGTTATGGATTCTTTATTTTGACAAAAGAAACATCAAATGAAATATTATTTAATGGTTGCAATCTGATTTAATGGTTTATTTCATGATGTATGCACAAACCAAAAACTTAAGTAGGCACATATATATGTATGTACATAGACTTTGTCTATATGTACATACACATACTTGTGTGACATACCTTCTTTTGTTCTTTTACTTAATTCATTCTAAAATGGATAATTCTTATGATGAAAAGTAAACATGGCTCATGTGAATGATATGAATGGTTGTTGAATTGATCTATTTGAATCATGTATCTGATTTCTTCTTAGAAAGTAAATTAGTAATTTGATTCTTCTTTTTTATAAACATATGTGAGAAGGATATTCTTTTACTTGAATAGAACAGTGATACCTAAGTAGACTAGAGCACCTCAAGGTAGATTCTGCTAGAGGGTAGATAGTTGTTATGAGATGTATTGTAGAAAGTTACCTTTCGAGATGAGTGCCAAAATGGAGTTTAGAGAGTATAGGTTTGCTTTACCATAACCTATTGTTTTTTGTTGTTGCAACACATTTAATATGCTTGGCCAAGGAATATAGTTTATTTTGTATGTATGAACTTTGTGATATCACTCTCTGCCATTCCTAGCATAGATCTTGCATTTTATTTTCTAACTTGTAGATAGAAATTGCATGTTGATGTATGGGCATGCACCAGATTCCACCTTGTAGATTGTTCTCTTGCTAAAATTTCCATGCAGGGTCAGGTATTCTTCAAGTTGGAAGAGTTCTGGGGAAGCATAAGCTTCATGGTTGGGTGGTAAAGCACTTCAACCATGTTCTTGTCCACCAGTGGAGGTGAGCATCAAGAGAAACCTTAGTTGTTCACAAGACTATTTTAGTCTAAGATGTAACTTGATGTAATACTTCATGTATTTGATGTAAAGTTGTACAATGTAATGACTTTGTGGCCTTATGAGCCAAGTCAAAATTGATATTGTAATTTGACTTTTGAATTGAATATACGAATCTTTGACTCATTTTAAATGGACATGTAAGCTGCTAAGTGATTGACTATATCTACTAGTTATGTGTTGTTCATGTGTCATTTACACATTAATTAAGTAATAATTTGGGATTGGTTATTAAATTTGGTATTAGAGCTTAGGGTTCAACTCTAGGCCTTTTGAGTCTACCATAATTTGACTAGGGATAGTTGACCCTTGACCAAAATATAGTTGTCTTGAGAATTGACAGAACCTAGATTGAATGCAAGAATGGGAAGATCAAAGGTAGGATGAAGGAAAGGGAAAACTGTTAGAACCTCACATAAGAATGATGTAAAGGAAGAAAACACTAAAAAAAAAGGTTCAATAAAAAATACTCAATGACAACTATATCTCAGGCTCTTACAGGACTCAAGCTAGAGAGAGGCTTGAAGATTGAGGAGAAGCAAACACCTAAGATCAAAAAAATTTCCGCAATCAAGGACTGGCCTCTAGGGTGTGGACCTAATGCACCCTTGTTGAATAAAGAGGAAAATAGCCATCCCACGGCTCAACCATCCTCTTCAATAAATTTTGATGTAAATTCTGATGAGGACCTAGAGGAATGTCCTCTTTTTGATGTCAAGAAATCGGAATGATGTAACAAGAATCCTTTTGTAATTAAGGTTCTATTGACTCGCCCTTAATATAAATAAAATCGCATAATACTTTCGCTTGTTCAAATGAAAGAATCCAAAACCGTTTTATTATGCATGAACTCCTCTTACCATGAATGAAGTCTTCCAAAAAGCCACCAAACAGGAACCAAAACTACAACAATTATCCAATCTCCGTAACAACTTGAATCCTAAGTCATGGTTCGGGAAAAAGAAATTTCATAAAGGAGATAAGAGCCATCAAATCTATAATCTCAAGATGGGAAGTGAGTCGTAGGAGATGGGTGAAGATGGTAATGGTCGAAAGAACAAGAAGTGTTTAAAAGCAAGGGTATGGACAACCATAAGCAGAAGGGCTTTAGAGAGGACAAGCCAGGAGGTCACAAAGGGCCTCTTGATGGATGCTATACTTGTGGAGGTGATCATTATGCCTCAAATTTTCCTCAACAGTCAAAGTCGCAGAAGGAAGGAAGCTATCAAAAGATTCAACATCACCAAATCCATGCTACAGTGGATAATAAACAAGAAGATTACCAAACTTCACCAATTTAGCTAACAGGTAAGATCTATGGCCAATCTGTCTCTATTTTGATTAATACTAGAGCTACTAAATGTTTTATAGATCCTAGAATAATATCCAAGATACCCATTAGACCTAGATACATGGAAAAATCATGGACAATACAGTATGGTAATTGAGCAGAGCAAAGGGTAGATACCTATCTCTTTTGTAGTGAGTTAGAGCTTCAAACCTTTCAAACTCATGTCAACTTTTATGTGGCACCTTTAGGCTCATATGATGTAATTTTGGGAATAAACTACTTAACTGAGCATAAGGCTATAGTAAACTATGAGGATAAGGTAGCCAACTACTTGGATGATTATGGAAACCCAGTCGAGGTTTGTGGAATGCAAAGACCCTTAGAGCTTAGACAAATTTTTGTGATGCATCTCAAGAAGGCTCATCAAAAGGGATGTGCAATTTATGTTGTGCAAGTTAGTAACCCTAACAATGAGGAACTATATTTAGATGACTATCCTATTCTTAAGGAGTTCCAAGATTTATTCCTTGATGAGCTTATAGAGTTTCCTCCAAAGCAGGAATTTGACTTCTCTATTGACCTTGTCCCATGAGTTGAGCCTCAATCCAAAGCACCCTATTGGATGACCACCATAAAGCTCTATGAGTTGAAGGCCCAGTTAATGGAATTACTAGACAAAGGGGTTATAAGAACTAGTGTGTCTCCTTGGGGAGCACCAATTATCTTTGTGAAAAAGAAGGATGGAACCTTGCATCTATGTATAGATTATTAGATGTTGAATAGGGTGACTATCAAGAATCAGTATCCATTCCCGACGATTGATGAGTTGTTTGACCAGATGAAAAGAGCAAAAGTGTTCTCAAAAATTGATCTCAAGTCAAGGTACCATTAGTTGAGAATTAAGGAAGAAGATATTTCAAAGACTACATTTAGAACTCAATATGGACATTATGAATTCACAGTGGTACTTTTGGTTTGACTAATGCACCAACAACTTTTATGAACCTCATGAATAGTGCATTCAAAGATTTCTTGGATGAATTTGTTTTGATCTTCATTGACGACATCCTAATCCACTCAAAGACTATCGAAGAACATGATAGGCACCTGAGGATAGATTTTCAGCAGTTGAGAAAAAGGAAACTCTTTTGGAATTTGTCCAAGTGTTCATTCTATTAGGATAGGGTGCACTATCTAGGCCATATCATTTCAGCTAAAGGAGTCTTAGTAGACCTCAAGAAGATCAAGGTGATCATGGAATAGTTGGTGCCTCAGAATGTTTCATAAGTTTGTAGCTTCATGGTCCTCGTGGGATACTATAGAAAGTATGTGCAAGGGTTCTCCCAAATTGCATCTCCTATTACCTTACTCCAAATCGAATGTGGTTTGAATGGACCGAGAAATGTGAGCAGGAATTCCAACTCCTGAAGGAGAGGCTCATGACAACACCAATGCTGACCATCCCTAATCCTAATGGGAGATTCACAGTAATCATAGATGCTTTAGGAGAGGGATTGGGAGTAATATTAATTCAAGATAGACAATTGGTAGCATATGAATCAAGGAAGCTCAAGAAACATGAAGTGAACTACACACCTCATGATATAGAATCGGTCACAATAGTTCATGCCTTATAGATGTGGATGCATTATATTTTGGGAAATCCATTTGAACTCAAGACATACCACTTAGGATTGAGATACATATTTACTCAACCAAACCTTAATGCGCGACAAAGAAGGTGGTTGGAATTCCTTAGCGAGTATGACTTTGGAATTGAGTATGTAAAGGGAAAAGAGTATACAGTGGTTGATGCTCTTAGTAGATGAAGAAATTTGGAAACCATATCTCAATGAGGTCTAACTTGAGACAACAAGTGATTCAGTATCTTCCAAGGGATGAGCTCTATGAGAAAGTGAAGAGTGCCCTAGTAGAAAATCCTTCAAATCATCAGTTCAATGGGTATGAGATTGAACCATATGGTATTTTGAGATATCAGAGAAGAATGTATATTCCTAATTCTAGAGAGCCAAGAAAGTTGGTTTTAGAAGAGTTTCACAATGTGCCTTATTCCGGACACCCTAGAGTATCCAAGATGATCACAGAGTTGAAGACTTTGTATTTTTGGCCTAAACTCAAGAAGGATGTAGTGGAGTATGTAGCTAGAATCTTAGAGTGCCAATGAGTCAAGGATGAGCATACACATCCAACCGGGTTATTATATCCTCATGACATACCTAAGTATAAATGGCAGTTGATCAGTATGGATTTTGTATAGGGATTGTCGTTGAGTAAGAACAAGCATGATGTTATCTTGGTCATGATTGATAAGTTGAATAAGGGTACACACTTTATTCCAAGAAACCTTAAGGATGGATCATTGACCCTGGCTAAGAAATTTGTCCAAGAGATCTTCCACTTGCATGGAGTGCTAGAGACTATCATTTCTAATAGGGACACAAAGATGACCTCAAGGTTTTGGATGACCTTGAATGTTGCATTTAGGACCAAACTAAATTTTAACTCAGTTTATCATCCTCAGAATGACGAGAAGATAGAGAGGGTGAATTAGGTAGTTGAAGACCTCCTCCAAATGTATTGTATGGACTAATAGTATAGGTGGGAAGAATATTTTCCTTTGGTAGAGTTTTCTTACAACAACTCTTATCATACATCCCTAGGCATGGCACTGTTTAAAGCTCTGTATGGGTAGAAGTGTCGTACCGCCATCGGTTGGGACAAATTAGAGGGAAGGATCATAGTAGGAGCTGAAATTCTTAAGGAAATGGAAGAAAAAATGAGAGTCATTAAGAGAAAATTGAAGGAGGTGGAAAACTGACAAAAGAGCTATGCCATTAAGAATCAAACTCTTAGATAGTTCACAATTGGGGACAAAGTTTTCTTAAGAGTTAAACCTCATAAAAGTTCTATTGCTTTTGGAAAGTCTTCCAAGTTGGCCCCAAGATATGTGGGACTATTTGAAGTCTTGGAAGTAATTAACCCATATGCTTATAGACTAGCTCTACCACCTGCTCTAGCTCAACTTCATAATGTGTTTCATGTTTCTTTTCTTAAGCCATATCATCCTGATGTAACTCATATGGTTGATTGGAAATCCTTGCAAGTACATGATCTAGGAGTGGTGCTAGTGGAGCCCATTAGAATCCTGGATAAATGCAATTTTAAGTTACAGATAAGAGATATTGCTTAGTTTAAGGTCCACTATGACCAATACTCAAAAGACAGTGCTACTTGGGAGGATGCAAAAGAAATAGAATGCTCCTTTCCACATTTACTTTCTTGAGAAAGAGACTTTAACAATTTCGCTTGAAATTTTTGGATTGATATACTATGATGTTCTATGCTTTAATTTTGAATGTGATGTTGAAACAAACATATATTCTTTAATTTGAATGTGATGTTGAAACATACATATATGCTTTAATTTGATGTGATGTTGAAAGAGACATATATAATTTGAAGTGATGTTGAAATAGACATGTATGCTCAAATTTGACATGATGATTTTTTTATTTTCTAGACATCGGGATGATGTCTCTTCCAAGAGGGGAAGGATGTCATAACCCAATTTTATTGTATATTTATTATAATATGGTAAATTGAATTATTGAACAAATTCAATATATGCTTAAATGGAAATTCGGAATTTTCAAAATATTGAAAGAAGTTGATCGATGTTGACTATGTGATCTTTTGAAAATTACCTTATATGTTATTAAGAATTGAACATTACTGATAAATTTTGCAAGTGCAAGTGTGTGCAATTGCAGGGTGACAAGTTGAAGAACAAGAGCATGGTTGAAGTAGGATTGTTTAGCTAGATCAAATGGTAAGCCAATTGGAATCTGTGTGCACACACCACAAATGGCATGATGACTTGCATTTGAACTATTTTTCATATATAGAAGAACATAATTACATGACTTTTATTATTTCAGTGATTGAAAATGAATGGCTTGTAGATT